>KN817630.1:0-27932 GCA_000827495.1 Hypholoma sublateritium FD-334 SS-4 | reverse complement strand
GCTGGTTCGGCAGATTCTTGGCTACTGGACGGCATCGACATCTAGCATCTCTGCCCGAAGGTTGATGAAGGAGTGGGCAGTTGAACAAGCAGGAAAGGCGGTGGCAGACGAGGCCAATGCGATTGGGAAAGAGGGGGTCTTGTCGAAGGCAAACAAAGTTATCGATGAGCACTTCTTTTTGGATTACAGCTTGCTATCTCTCACGGAACGCCTGAAAACCCTGGCACCAATGTTCTTTAGTATCCTTGGTGCTTTTTCAGTAACAAACAGGCAGAAGAATCAACTCACAGACAAGTGGTTAGAGACGAAGATGATGGTATGACTTTGATGTGGTTTTGGACAACCCATATTTGGTGCTAATCAAGGCTCGCTGATGCAGAAGGAAGGGTCTGCCGTTCTGACACTTCTAAGGTCCAGAAGTCAGAATAATAATTATTCACAAGCCGTTCATGGAACATATCTCATTGCAACAGGTGCACAGCGCCAGCATATTTCAGTTCTTTCCAGCCTGGGATCATCCATTGGATACAGCGGCATCATCGACCAACGTAAACCTATTACGGCCAAATTGCGCCCTACTGCTGCTGCATGTACCTTTTTAGCAATCTACAAAAATTCTATTGACGTCTCATTTATAGGGGAAAAAGCCTCAACGTACAAGGACACCTGGTATCCTCTCATCGTTGTCACTAGCATGCCGTACAACCTCACGGGCAGTGGCTGCAACTGGGTTATATGTCATTGTATATGATAACGTTAACATGATGATACGAGTTGCTGAGCAGATGTTGGGACGGAAAGGTTTGTCTGATAGGCTTTGCGAAAAATTATCCAAGCTAAGTCTTGAATTGGTCTTGATAGACGYGCAGGAAAACGGAACCTGTGCAACAATTATGCCATTGCATAACGCCAAGTTAGAAGACCTTGAAACAAAAACTCACGAAGAAAACATTATGAAAGCTAKCCCCCTACGCTTAGAACACCTTCAGCTCACCACCAGCGAGTCAATATTACTGAAAAACGCACTCGTACATACAATTCTATCAATAATTGTCAACTACGGCGGCGAAGGGTTTAAAAAGTGGGAGGATGAGATCCAGAAACTGCGACCACAGAGCTCCGATACTATTGACGTTCACCAAACACCCATTCACCCATTACCTTCCCTAGAAATTGACGAAAGCACTATTACCGGCAACGTGGAAATCATTGAGGCCATCAATGCGGAGCTTCGTGTTGTTCACAAGGAAGACRAGGACCCCAAACATATACAGATAGTCGCTGGAGATCAGTTAACCATTGCTCGACAGAGATCAATTCTCAACATACGGATTGGCCACGAAACTAGTGCCGACTCCTGGAAACACATCGTCCTTATGCCGGGCCTTTTTCATGCCAAGATAGCAGACTGTCACGGCCTCCTCACAACACATTTTGGCGTCTCGTCTGTTCAGAGTCCTGGTAGTTTGGCTTTCCACAACACATGCCTCGACCGGATTCCTATAGTCCTGACATCCCTTCCCAGTTTTCGTGTCAGCCGCGACCTTATCTTGGTTTCTCTGTATGCACGAATACTTCATTGCTTACTTCTAGTATCGAAAACAGAAACACTCGAAGACTACACAGATAAATTTAGATCGCTGGCTGACCTCCAAAAGCACAGTAAAGATATCTTTGAAGTATAYGCTGATGCTGACCACGTCGAAGAGCTACGCCAGCCACGGCAGGTTGCAGAGCTGAAAAGGTTAGACAAGATCAAAGTCCAGCAAGAACTTGACCAGCGCAACGCACGTACCCTGAAACAAATTCTGGTGGCATCTGTGCCCCCACCAACCACTCTACCTGGCCAGGCTCCCACCGGACCAGCCCTCATGACTGCACCAGCGACGCCGATCATTGTTGAGGAGCTCCCTGTGGATGCGCGTGGCGACCAGGTTCTCGAGAATGGCAAGCTCTTCATACGTGATGCACTCTTCACACGTCTGTTTGCCGATGCAGTGAAGGGCGGTGATTCGGGAATGATCATCCTCGTTCTAAAGATTTGGTCAGCAACATTCCGAGGTAGCGGCCGTTCAAAATATGCCCATGAAATGCTTCACCTGTTCCATAATCTCGTCAATATCTGGTCAAAGGAGCTTCGGTGAGTGCTTTCATTGAATAATTTACAACCATGCACGAAACATACCTGTAATCCGAAGGGCAATAATCACCCAGAACTGGGTGCTTAATCCAACTGGGAAGGCCAATGCTTTTGTGGAGATCGACCTTGTTCAGGAGCATTTGAATTACTGGATAAAGGTACATGACTTACATGTTTGCGCACTTCCAGACATACTAATCAAATCGAGAGCTAGAAAATATACAAAGCGGATGGMGACGCTCACTCTTGGGACTGGCTRGCACTTGTTTCGCCATGTATTGACATCTTGCGACGGCTTGCTGCAAAGCTGAACAGCGAACTGGGAACAAAACAGGGCGCCCGCCACTCGGCTCCTGATCTGAGCAAGGACATTGACCGTTTGATGACCGTGCTCAAGGAACATGACGTGTATGTTTTGAAGCCTGGACGGGTGCTCAACTCGAAGGATGGCCCGGTACCTGATATTCTCTCCTCGGGAATGTCAGCACTAGCACACGGCACTACAGGTAACCCAATCGCAGAGTTCAATGAACAATACAATCGACTTCGTGAACGACGAAAGCTCGTACCTGTTTCCGAGAGCCCAACTCCCACCATCAACCAGCCGAACACAGTCTCAACCTGTCAGCCCAGTGCTGCTGCAGTGACTGCACCTATTTCCGAAAACGCAACACACGCAGTGGAGGATGTTGCAGATGAAGTTGATGAGCTTGAAGGTGGCCAATCGGAYGAGGACGAAGGYGAGTATGATGAAGACATAGATGGGCTAGAAAGCCCAACTCTCACGCGGACCRAAGCGGATGATGTGGCTTTGGATATGGACGTGTTCGAGCTTGACAGCGCGTCGGAAGAGGAGTATGATTCAGATGTTAGCGAGGATATGTAAAGGACAATTATGTGCTACGTACTTGGTGTTCAGTGTGGGCATGAAAAAGGTGATCTGCAATTCCAAGCAGAGTCTGAGAGCAACTATAGGTATGATTGGAAGGGGAATGGCATGAAAGATCATGGAAAGGGGAATGAACATCGAGTGAAGGAAGCGAGGCAAGACTGCGGTGATGTGAGAATTCTAAGTTATTTTTGGCTTCTGTGGTGCACAGACCTGATCTCACGACGACGACGAAGTCCATGTGAAAATTTTGACTATTTAACATGTATACTCTTTTTTGGTCGGCGAGCAAATCCGAGTAGATAATGTATACCCAATATTCAGTGTTTTTTTCGTGTTTTTAGCGTTTTTTCGACGAAGTGACCATGCCTGGACAACGGGGAATTAGTTGACTCGTGTAAACAGCGACGAGACCGCCCAGTCCGCTCGCTGTGCTCGCTCGCCACGTCACATGTTCTGCCATCACGTCTGCTGTATTTGTCATAGAGCCAGCGAGCTTGGACTGGCTATGCGAGTCTATGTGTTACGGTACATGACGCTGAGACGCGTCTCAAGATCACGTGATGACGATGACGATTCATCCTACTTCGATCCTACTTAGTAGTACCTTGGTAGTACCAACTCAGTGGCCTTAAATGTTGTATGAATATTGAAGATTAATAGTGGAATGAAATACGAATAAATGATCCTTGCAGTGCCTCTGGATGTGGAGGTCCCAGTCCGCACACTTTGTTGAAGTCCTGAACAGTATCCGAAGGGGTCTTCCACAGAATTATGAGTCCGTTTATTTAAATTGGAATCAGACAATGAAATTGCATGCTTGAATTRACATTGCRCGCCTTCAAGAGTTGCGCGGCCCTCTGAATTGCGCGCCCAAGCAAAGTTGCGCGCTGTTTGTATTGCGCGCTAAAAATACATTGCGCGCCGAGYCGCGGAGTTGCGYGCTGTTCACATTCTGCGCAAAACTTTTGAYATGAAAAAWTTCTTTCTAAAGTAGTGCGGATATGGATAAATACATGAGAAGTATATCGCGGACATTAAAGTTGTGCGCGCTTTATTTTTTGTGCACTTTGAACGCCATATTGTGCACTTTCCGGGTGCTTGTGCGCGCAGTGTCCACTGATCCGCGCGCTGCACCCGGTCACCAAGAGATGGCAGACGCGTAGGAGCGTGTCCGCGCTCCCGCCCTCCACAGCTCAGGCAGGCGATGTCATTGCTCCATCTCGCACGTTACAAACAGCCATTGCTGCGCTTTCCCGTATCTCCATGATGTCGATTCTGCCTTACTGATGTTTTCATGTCGTGCAGGTCGTCTATAAGCCGCTGGTCTCCACATATCTTCTTCAACTTGGCCAGCCGCATCCCCTCCTCCCTCGGTGTGTCATGTACCTCTGCGCTCCTCTTTCACTTCAACACCCTTCCCATTCACTCCCGCCGCGATCGATGGACTTGCTCTGTGATCAGCTGTCCCTGCCACCACCTCCCACTCTCTCAGCCTGCGTTTTCGCCTACCCTTTTCACTGCGCATTTGCGCGCCCGGTGTACGTGTAGCGTAGACCGTACAGTGAGTGTTATTTACTTCTTGCCTATACGCATTCTGAATCTGATGCAGGGGGTCCGTCACTTACCTGTGCTGTCCACGTATTACTAAGCGCCCATGCTGACGCGCGCCGAGGGCCCAGTAATACATATGTTCATTCCCGCATTGCGTGACTGCGGAGTGAATATTGTACAGTAACTGTTATGCGGATCTTGCCCCATTTGTAGAGCACGAGGAGCAGCTGCTGTGCGCGCCTCCGGCGGTACACTTACATTAAAATTGGTGTGACATGGTGTGCGTGCACTGCCTAACCGTCTAGCGGAGACTTTCTGATAACCGGTTAATATTCGGTTCTTGCTCCATCTGAAGGTCGCGAGAAGCACCTGCAGTGCGTAGCTGCAGTGTACTTATTTTAAAATTGCTGTGACCTGGTGTGCATACACTGCCTGACAACTAATGGAAACCAAGTACGCCATTCCTCGGATTGGCTCACTGCAGCAGTCTATCGTTGCCTACCCAGTCCTCCCTCTCTCCACAACGTCGCACATAACATACCTGCACTATGCCCCGCTGGCCTATGAAGCTCATCGCCGCCGCCATTCGCATCAATGGCAAAACTCGAACAACTCCTGAAAGCGAGGCTGCACCTGACTCACTCCGCGATGCCGCCCAGGTAACAGCAGATACCACATGCGCCGTTGCGCCCATCCATTCCACGTCACCACCTCCCGCAGGACCTGAAAGCACCCCTTCTGACACCGTAAATCCCCCGAACACACAGCCGAAGATATCCACCTGCCGCCGTGTCATGCTCCGCTGGCGCACGAAAGCTATCGCCGCCGTTGTGCGCAAGCGCTCCCTCACCGGCAAGCCACATACGCAATCTTCAATTCTCCCTGTACACCCCTTAGACCGCCATATCGGCTCCGCGGTCTTGGTATCCGGCCTGGTTGCCACGGCGCCGCTTCATGCGGTGTCTCCTCTCGCTGCCGCAATTGAATGCGCGCCGGACAACGATGTCGATCTCAGCCAAGCGAGATCGGCGCTCCGCGTTCTAGCTGAATTGGGCGATGGGGTGGCGGGCGTGCCGTGGCTGAAGGGCGCCGCGGGCCTGGGTCTCGAGATTGTCAATACTTTGGATGTGAGTGTTTTCAATAGGAATGATATCATCGTACGGAATTTCATATTGTTTCTTTTGACCGTGTCAGACCGTACAGTCGAACAAGAGTGACTGTAGGGACCTGGCGCTCAGGATCTGTAAATTCCTCATATTGATGCATCGGAATGATGCTAGCGCTGCCCAGCATATCAACGATTTCAGACGGTGCGTATTCCTTCAATTACCTTTTTTTTCATGGTTAATTGACGTCGTATTAACTAGGGATCTACATCGCATTCTACGCACAGTCAAGATCATATCATCTTACAAACACTCCCGTCGACTTTTCAAGGCGGATGACATTCGAGAGCAAATTTACAAATGTAACCAGATGTTGGATCAATCTCGCGATGTATTTCTGGTATTTTTCTTCTTTACTACGAACATTATATCATTTCCTCATTCTTACGCAGGTCAGTGCTCACATGGAACTGGCTTTGGAGGCTGCAAAGCACATAGAAATTGCCAAGATTCCATCTCGTGCTAATTTTGGGCCTGCGCTAAAGATAAGCCCTGCCGTGATGACGCTTTTTTTTTTGATTGATCATGTACTATATGAAGAGCGTGACGCTCAGTAAAAAATGCAAAATCGGATAAATGTCCAGTGGACGTCGTGGAAAAGTCGAGTAAATGTCAAATCTGACATATTATGCGTTTTAGATACTACAGCTCGACATTTACCTGACTCAAATGTCGGAATAGTCGTGCCTGATAATTAAGGTTTGCTATGAATTGCTCCGAAAGGGCTTGGATGTTAGGTCAAAGCCAAACTCCTCTAATTGGTTCATAACAAACAAATTATATTCATAATAATGTATTGCTAGTACAGTAGGATAAGCTACATCATACGAGGAAAGGACAAGAATGATTTATAGGGCCGGATAGGTCTCAATGGGCTCAGAAAGATGGACTCGGACGAAAGATGCTCCTGCTCGTGCTATGGCCATATCCATATTCCTCCGCATAGTCCACCGGAAGGTCGTCGCTTCTATGTTTCCATGGGATTGAGTCGACGCAGACGCTCCTGATGTGCTGACTGGGGGGATCCAACTCTGGCCGTCAAGCTTCAACGACACTGTGACCGAGCCCCGATCGTTAGGTCGACGGTCGTTCTGCAAAGCGTCGGACGCGCGTCATGGTCGTGCTCCACGTGTCAAGGCCCTATGGGTGATACTAGAGAGGAAAGAGGGGTTGTCAGTGGGGGGTGGAGTGGTGGTGCAATTATTGTGGCGCACCTTGCAGATCCCTCTGTTCTCCTTGTGTTCCCCAGCTCTCCAGAAAGCGGTTTAAGTTCAAGTTCGAACTTTGAAATTTGATGCGAGCAGTCAGCTGAGAAGCAAAGTAGACACGTGCATTATGTGTATAAACAATCGTACTCACCATGAATTTTATTTGACTTTCATTTGATTTCTATATGATATCTACTTGACATCGAGTCTGACAGAAATATCAGGTGAATATTAGAGGAATTTATTGGATACGGAGTTTTTGTGGGGACCTGATACTAAGTTGATAGGTCTCTGACACAAATGCGTTTTGGCGACTATTACGTGACATCGACCTGACCAATACTTGACATCAATCTGCAATCAATCTGACTTCTCGTTTTTACTGAGGGTGACTCCCGACACGCACACGCAGACAGCGCATACCGTCGCAGACGCGGCTGGCTCACCGCCTGATCCACGAGATCGGCGGTTTGGTGGATTCTCGATTTCGATGGAGGCTCGAACAGCGGATGCCCCGCGGGCGGGGGCGGGGGCAGAGGCGCCTGGCGAAGTACTGGACGTGGTTCGAGCTGCAGGGAGAGGCCCAAGAAATAAATAAGCACACACAACGGCGCAGCCACTCCGCAAACGTGACCGGCGCGTGCGCTACGCGACGCACTGATACGCGCGACAAGTTCAAATACATATTTAACGAAAATTCTACCCAGTCACACATATGTAATACCACGAATATTTATGCGCTAATACGATGGATCACACATAACTCATTGGCGCGGATGAAGCTGGCGGGGTGATTGTCATACATCGATAGGACGCCGGCAGGGGGCGGCGGATTATTATTTCGGGGTTGTATTTGAAGGAGGCGAATTAAATGGTTTGCTGGAGAGGGGAGGGAATATGGACTCACCGCATGTGGTGGCGGAGTGGTATCGTGTAGGGCCGTACGCGACGTTAATATGGAATATCACGTACTTTAATTATCGTGTTAAATATTCGCTTGAATGACACATCGTCTTGTGTTCTGAGCTTTGAGAGCCTCGATAAATATCTTCATGCGCTTAATTCCAGCCAGGCGCCTATTACATTGTTTCGTCCGCTCCCCCTTCCATCTGCGCGTGCATGCACCTCCACGGCCGGTCGGGCCGATGGACGGCGGGCCGCAGCAGGTCCGTGCGCAAGGCTTCGCTGCTCGATTCTGCCTTTCGGTCCTCTCCCAGACCACCACCTCTCCCTCTGCGCTACTCTATTCAGCCTCTCTCTGTCGCTCTGCTCCACGCGTCATCCGCGCCTCGCCTGCTTCTCGGCGCCACCCAGGCGCCACCCGCAACCCAGCTCTAGGACTGCCAGCGCATAGATGATGCTGCTGCCAGCGTAGTGAACGCCGATCGGTGGTATGCGTGAGGGACACCCACCCTGTCCGGGTTGTGTCGCGGCATTTTCATCTCGTTTTGTATACGTTAGCTGGCTCCCACCGACGTGCTTTCAGCTGGTCACCATTGAACTGCATTACGGCGCATGCTTCGAGGTCTGCCGACGATGCTGAAGCCGCCCGCGTATCGAACGCAGCGTGCGTGCGGGAGCGGAAGGTGTTTCTATCGGAATACAGAGTACCATCCGCTCCTGAAAGACGGCCGTGACTCGGTAGTGGAATAGGCACCCGCGCGGTACGCTTCCTCGTTCAACAAAGACTGGTCCGCTACTTATGTTATCTATAGGTTCCCTGTGCACTTTCCTTGATTCGTGCGATGGCCCATCCGAACATGGGCCCATTCCTTCGTAGGTGCGCCGTTTCTCAGTGAACTTTCCTGGGGCGTGTTCTGCCGCTACCCGCGTTTCCCGTTTCCTCAATCCTGACGGGCAGCTCGAATGCACACGCAGTGCCTGGTCTTCTTACTTTACCTACCCTCGTGCTGCTCATCGCTACGGCCGACCTACCGGAGTCCTGGTCCACACGTGCACGCGCGTCTTAGGCTCAGTGCGCCATGCATGCCGTGCTGTGTTTTCAGATGGCGCTTGGGAAGGTCGTGTCATGTGTCGGAATAGGACAATTCGCGCATTTGCGCTCGAGCCGCAAGCGGTAGGATATCAAATGCAGCGAGGGGGGTATGGAAGGTGGAGAAGAAGCGGCGGTACGAAACATTTAAATAGCTATATGCAATGCGGACACCGCGTGCGGGACACGCTGTACCTGCTGTTTTCCCAGACACCACCTGAATAGAATTGATTATAGGTGAAAAAATATTTATTTCCGTGCGACGGTAGCAGCTCCTCCTCGGCGCCCGGCATTACCCGGTTGCTGTGCTTCGCATCCCTCTGCTGGCAAGTTCGGCCTGAGCATTCCTCACTTCACTCCCATCCGCTTTCTTGTCCCACCCACCTGCGACGCTACTCACTCGCACCTCCCGCACAACTCTTTGGATGGCACAGATCCGCTATCGTAACGGTGCCCAGCTCCCTGAAAGCGTCGATATGTGCGGGTGACATGTACGCTCCCTCCCGCACATGTCCCTATCCTGACGCTGGTCCGTAGCTGCAGATAACGAAGCCCCTCCCGCTCGAACTGCTCCGCCCAGCTCGTCTGTTGCTCCCCCTCCAGGCCTGTCTCGCCCACTTCCCCACCCCCGATCCTCTCCGATCTGCGCCGCCACGCCATCGCTCCTGCTCCTGCCTGGAACTCTTCGTCCGGGCGTGGTCTGCGTGGTGTCCACCACATCGCGAGCTACGCCTGGTATGGAATGTTACCGCCTCCGCAGGAGCGTGTCCATGCACGCGCCTGCCCATCGTCCCCGTCCGGCGTCGTTCGTGCGTACTTATAGCTAGTCATCCACGGCGATCGGCATGATGGCCCTTGTCTTTACGAGATCGGCGGCATCCGACTGCGGACTCGTCACTCGCCGTTGATTCCTTCTATTGGTGCGTCTCCTCCTGTCCCCTCGCCATAACCCCGTCCTCGCACCCTCACCGCGATCCCATCCGATCTGCGCCGATACACCCGCGCTCCCACGATGGTATATCTGTACCTCCACATCTTGCCCCACGCGCTGTACTACCACGGCCGACCCCCCGTTCCTCGATTTATCCGTACACGTGCATTCGCAGCGCAGAGCGCCTCCTGCGGTGTCCGGATATCATAACCCATCGATGAATGGACAGGTTCGGCCGCGCGAAATGGGTCCACGCGCAGGTGCATCGTATGCGCATGCTTCGGCTGTGTCGCCGTCATCCGGGCGATGCGCACTACGCGGAGTCTGAAATTATACTGTAGCGCGCATGTCGGATGTGGGCGTGTATGCGCGGCGCGGTCAAGCGCTGGCGGTGCGTCGTGGGGTCGCTCTCGGGGCGCCCGCTTGCGCTGGGATATTGCTGGATGCGGCCGTTGTACTGTGACGCGCTAGGACATGGGATGCGCGGCGCGAACCAACAGTTTGTTCTGTCGAATGGCGTGTATTCCCCTATGCGCGCTGATGGTGCAGAAGTTAGCCTGTGCCCGCTTATCTTCCTCTATGTAGGCATCTGCGATCAATGATCGTCACCCGCTATCAGCACCGCATCGCGCTGTGCGACGCGCAGTGCGGTCGGCGGCGCACAACCTGCCCGCAGAAGGCCAGGAATACACGCCGCTCAGCTCCACACGCGGCGTTCCCCGTACACCCCGAATAACCCGGCGCCGCGCGCGATGCGCAGAGCATCGCGGGCTTGGGCACGGGTGGGAGGATGCGTGAACGGCCGCGTGTACCGGGCAAGGCGGGTCCGCACTCGATAAGAGGGAAGTATTATGGGAAACGTACCGCGCAGGGGCGGGCGGGTGGTGCAGGTGTTAGCGCGCAGAAAGATGACGGCGAGGCGTCATGGAATGCAGGGAAGAAGCGCGCGGGGTGCATATACCCTGCGGCGGAGCTCTGCGTCGTCAGGGGCGCCCGTAAATGGTAAAACGGACAGCAGAAAGCGACGCAGCACGAACAGAACACGGCGCGGCGCGGAGGATGAGGAAGTGCGTATGGAGTCTGGGGCCCGCGATGACGAGGAGCGCAGCGGGGGTATATGCACGGGCTCCAGAGACGATGCGCGGAGCAGGACGCCGCAGGTACACTCCCGCACATGGCACGATCTTCGCCTTATCCGGGCGCGGCGTGTGGAGTAGCAGACGCTATGGGTACACGCACCCGGAAGGGGTTCAGGGCTGCGCGGGAGGTGTGTGCAGGAGGGGGAGAGGGAGGGGAGGAAAAAACGAAGCGAAGGAGAGGACAAAGGGAGAGTGGGAACGCCTGTCAACGCAGGGAAGGAGGGGGTCAATGTAATGGATGGGACGCACCGAGCGAGGGAAGAAAAAAGTGCACGCAGCGGCGCATCTCGACTTGCGGTAAGGCATGTGTCTGCGTGGGTGAGCTGTGAAATAGAGCGTGGGTTAGATTTAGGGAGCACGCAGTCGAGGGCGGGAGAGACGCTGTGCATGCGGGGATGGACACGCGGATGCGATATATGCGGACGAAAAGGAGCGTGCCGCCGCAGAGACGCTCCCACCCATGTCTTCCAACATACCTGGCACGGCGCGGACGGCGAGAGCAGCGGGCACCAAACATGCACGCTCCCGGACGGAAGGAAGATGGAAGATCTGGACGGGAGCGGAGATGCGGGGAGCGGCGAGGGGAGGGACGTCAAGGGCACGCGCAGTGCGACGCGAGCGCATGTGTCCGCGAGGGGTGGGGTATTGTGAATGGGACCTCAGTGGAGCGGAACATGCGAAAGCGCGTGACGGGGCGACGTACGGCGAGGACAACGGCGAGGATGCAGCGCGTGGGTTTGCTGATAGACGGCGGGTGTGCTCCGCGGCGTGAAGGCGGCAGGCGGCGGGCTTGCTACTTCATATCGACTGCTTGGAACGATCAGGACGGCGAATGGTCAATGGGACGCCACGACCCCTTCGCAGACAAGTGGCTGCCCCGGTGACTCCCGACAAGCACAGCGCATACCATTGCTGACGGACGTGGATCGCTTCTTGATCCACCAGATCTGACGCCTGGTGTATGCTTGATGTCGATGAAGAATCGAGAGCGGACGCCCCGCGGGTGGGGGCAGAGGCGATGTACTGGACGTGGTTCGAGCTGACGGGAACACGGAGCGCGACGGTGCCGAGGCCTCACAAACAAACAAGTATATACAACGGCGCAGCCACTCTGCAAACGTGACCGGCGCGTGCGCCAGAGCTGTAATGAATATTTTCATATGCTTAATTCCAGCCAGGCTCCTATAACATTGCTTCGTAGGCTGCGCCACCATCTGCGCGCGCACGCGTACGCACATCCACGGCGGGTCGGGCCTATGCACAGCGGGCCGCACCTGGTCCGTGCGTAAGGCTTCGCTGTTCGATTCTGCCGTTCGGTTCTTGCCCACAGACCACCACCTCTACCTCTGCGCTGCTCACTTCCGCCTCTCTCGGCCGCGCTGCTCTCTGTGTCGTCTGCGCCTCGCACACTTCACGGCGCCACCAGCGAACCATCGGCGCTCCAGGACTGCAACCGCGTAGATGCGTATCGTGCTGGAAGCGTAGTGAACGCTGATCGGTGGTATTCGTGAGGGACTCCTTCCCTGTCCGTGGTGTGTGGGTCGTTTCATCTCGTTTTGTATACGTTGGCTGACTCGTGCCGACCTGATTTCAGCTGGTGACCATCCGCCTGCATCGCGACTCATGCTGCGAGGTCTGCCGACGACGCTGACGACGCCGGCGTATCAAAGTCAGCATGCGTGCCCGAGCGGAAGGTGTTTCTATCAGAATACAGAGTACCATCGACCCGCAGCGCTCCTGAAAGACGGCCGCGATTCGGTAGTGGCTAGACACCCGCGCGGTACGCTTCCTCGTTCCACGAAGACTGTATTGTTACTTATGTTCCCTGCAGATTTTCTCTGCGCGCTTACCTGGTTCGTATGATGTCCCCACGAATCTTGGGCCCTATTCCTTCATAGGCGTCTCCACCTACTCCTTTGGACTCAATATGCCGTTCATCTTCTCTCCCGCGCAGATTGAATATCCACCCGGCCGCGTGCGTGTGTGATGTGTGGTACTGTGTGCGCCGCGCTCGGTCCGGCCGTTATTTTCTTCGTGTGCGGGAGTGAGTCTACGCATCGTCTGTGCTTGTTCTGCTGTACTGGTCCATAGGTGTGCTGGCAGTCCGCTCCGTACCATTTCACGCTGATGATATAGTTATGCAGAACCCCGTTTCCGCGTCTCTATCGCCGTCCGCGCTCGTTCGCGCAGCACTCTGCGTTCTTCGCGGCTTGCGTTCAGTTAGCACGCCGTGTGGCCAATATCTCTTCTGAGAGGCTTCCAGTGTGTCATCACGCCTCGCGCGCGCACCGCGAAGAGTGCTAGCCGCGCTGAATGACGCTTCATACGAACTCAATTTCCCACTACTGGCCAGGTCTACTCCATCATCAATTTCATCATCCGATGGCGCGAACAGGGCGCTTCACTCGGCTGGAAATACATCCTCTCTGCGCTTGGTGTGTCCTTTCCCACCGCTGACTGAACATTCCGCCAGCGCTGACATTCCCGTGCAGAATGAAAATGCACACGAGCGTATGTGTGTGCAGCGGCTAGATCTAGTGCTACATGCGCTGCGCCCGTTAACCTCTTCTCGTTGAATGCGCGGGAATGAGTCCGCGCTCGTCTCTTCCGTTTCATTCGAAACTTGTCGAATCCACGTTTAAACGCACAGCGCATGTATACGTCGTCTGTCTTTGTTCTTCTGTCCTCCAGGACATAGTGTGTGCGTGTTTCCTTAAGTGTTCGCGTGTATATTCACTCTATTGGGTTCGTATCGTACAATGACGGACTTCACTTCGCTTTCTCTCACCTGTTCTGTGATTGGACAAACAGTGCGCTGCTGGTAAGCCACCTCTCATCCCCCGTTTACTTTCTCATCTCAATACCACGACCACCTATATCCCATCGCGCCTCCCCAGCGCCGCGCTCCAAACCTCCTGTATCTGCCTCCGCCCCAGTGGTCCAGTACCCACTGTACGTCGTATCCTTGACGAGGCATACAACACAATCAGCCACGTGGAAGAATCGCGCGCCAGTGAATGGCTAGCGTCCACCGTATGTACGGACAGTGCCTTTACCATGCACACGCCACTGAACGCTTCCCTGGGTGTAGCACAATTTGTTGGATCCGTAGGAGGGTGCATAGCGATCTGCAAGAAATTTATGGAAGCTACCGCGCTTTCGAGTGGCACAAGAATAACGCGCATCCCCGAGGAAGAGACTGAACACAATCATTGAAAATTCGACGTGCCCGCTGCCATGCATAACGCATGGCGAGCGGGGCAGCGCCAAAGGTGATGATGTGTGGTCTCCTCCTGGGCGAATGTCCCACGTATATAGAAGTAGAGATGTGCGAGTAATGCGTGGGGGGAACGTACCGTGGCCACCTTTATTTCTTGTGGCGTGCAAGGCCATGGGGAGCTGCGCCTGCTGGTGTACTACAGCGGTGGAATCGGGGAGACTTTGAAAGTATGGGGAGCAGCGTTCACGGTTATATGTGGTCTTTACTTTGATTGTACTTCAATTTTGTTTGTCGGAGAGACAGATTCTTTGTGCTAATTACAAAACGGCAGATTATATATAAAACACAAAGGTGATAGACGATATTCTGGATTTATTTGCAAGATATCGAGGGTGTATAACAAACCGTCATTACATGAATGAGACTAAAAGCGTCAAACAGAGAAATACTACGCAGATAGTAATTTAAAGACGTGATAAAAGACTATAAACGTACGCAATACTACGCACGTCTGCCTTCCGGGGTTTTTACGCACGCATTTTTGCGGTGAGTTAAGTAACGTTCGATCCAGAGCGTGTCATTCGCGTATCCCTGAACCTCCTTGCCGCACGTCGCGCACCCAATGGCCCACTCCGAGACATGGTATAGGTTATCCGGCGCATCGGGATAAAGGCCCCGCACAATTCTCCAGAATTCATCCTGCGTCAATTCATGCCGAAGGAGCAAGCGCACATCGTTCAGCATGACCTTCCTGCAGTCTTCGAATGAAATCGGCTCCGGTGGCCTGCAGAAAGAACGAAAAAGCTCAAGGCGTGTCTGACGATTTCCCCAGAGCACGTCGCGTACGCTCGGATGTTGCCACGCCGCTGAGAGCCGAGCTCGGTCGAGCCACGCCGCCAGGTTGGGTTTCCATCCGATTTGATTTTGGATCGAAAGCGGTGGCCCCGCTATGGATAGATAGACCACGACGAAAGGAAACTCGCGATCGGCGATGCACTTGCGGGGATGTGTAACTCCGTCGGCGGTTTTCTCGGGTGCGGTGACACTAGTAGAGGAGGCACCCGGAGGCTGGCGGTCAGGTCCCTGGGTGCTGCACGGTCCTTGGGAAGTATAATTCATTTGACACAAGACAGTTTGTGCTGCGGTGTAATATCCTCCTAGATCGTACGGTCCTGGTGTGAAGCACAATTCGAATACAGGTGCGATGTGTGCCACTGGCGCAGCGATTTGATCCTGTGTTCCAGCTGGAGCATTGGAAGGCTTGGGGAGTCCTTGTCCGCGTGAGGGCGCGTTATTATTGTTATTGACGTCCATTGAATGTGAGTGTTTGGAGATTGAATGGTTGAGTATCTTTGAAGTGAGAGATAGAACTTTTCGAAAAATTGACGTGCTTTATATCCCTGATGAATGCCACTAAGTAAAGTTAAGCCCCACCGGTGGCCTGGGCCACAAGGATAAATTTCGTGGCATCGCTTTCATTATATATTTGAAGCCACAGTGGCACCTTGATAGACTCCACGGCCATCGGCAACGAGCGCAAGTTTCACGCGCACGGCGGCAGCTAGAATAAAATTTTCGCTTACAACGGCCCTTTCCTGGCCTCAATTCATTCATATATCTGAGGCCAGTCTTTACTTTGATTGTACTTCAATTTTCTTTGTCGGAGAGACATATTCTTTGTGTTAATTACAGAACGGCAGATTGTATATAAAACACAAAGGCGATAGACGATATTTTGGATTTATTTGTAAGCTACCAAGGGCATATAATAAGCCTTCGTTACGTGAATGAGACGAAATGCGTCAAACAAAGAAATACTACGCAGATAGTAATTTAAAGACGTGGTAAAAGACTATAAACGTACGCAATACTACGCACGTCTGCCTTCCGGAGTTTTTACGCACGCATGTTTGCGGTGACTTAAGTAACGTTCGATCCAGAGCGTGTCACTTGCGTATCCCAGAACCTCCTTGCCGCACGTCGCGCACCCAATAGCCCACTCCGAGACATGATATGGGCTACCCGGTGCATCGGGATAAAGAGTCCGCACCATTTTCCAGAATTCATCCTGCGTCAATTCCTGCCGAAGGATCAAGCGCACATCGTTCAGCATGACCTTCTTGGAGTCTTCGAATGACATCGGCTCCGGTGGTCTGCAGCAAGAATGAAAAAGCTGCTTGCGTGTCTGAAGATTGCCCCAGAGCACGGCTCGTACACTCGGACATTGCCACGCCGCCGAGAGCTGAGCTCGGCCGACCCACGCCGCCACATTTGGTTGCCATCCAACTTGATGGTGGAAGGAAAGCGGTGGCCCCGCTATGGATAGATAGACCAAGACGAAAGGCAACTCGGTGACGCGCCTGTGGGGCTGTGTAACTCCGTCGGCGGTTTTCCCAGGTGCGGTGAAACGAGTAGAGGAGGAACCCGGAGGCTGGCGGTTAGGTTCCTCGGCGCTGGACGGTCCTTGTGGAGTAGAATTCGCTTGGTGCACAACAGCTTGTGGGGGGATATAATAACCTCGTCGATCGTACGGTCCTGGTGTGAAGGACCATTCTGATGCAGGTGTAGGTTGGTTGATTGGAATACCATGTAGGATGTGTGCCGCTGGCGCAGCAATTTGACCTTGTGTTCCAGCTGGAGCATCGTGAGGCTTGGGGAGTCCCTGTCCGCGTGAGGGTGCATTATTACCGTCATTGAGATCCATTGAATGTGAGTGTTTGGAGATTGAATGGTTGAGTATCTTTGAAGTGAGAGATAGCACTTTTCGAAAAATTGACGTGTTTTATATCCCTGATGAATGCCACTAAGTAAAGGTAAGCCCCACCGGTGGCCTGGGCCACAAGGACAAATTTAGTGGCATTGCTTTCATTATATATTTGAGGCCACAGTGGCACCCTGATAAACTCCACGGCCGTCGGCACCGAGCGCAAGTTTCACGCACACGGCGGCAGCTCGAATGAAAATTTGTCCCACAACGGCCCTTTCCTGACCTCGCTTCCTTCATACATTCCAGGCCACAATGGCATACTTTGGAAATAGATTATCGTCTTGCAGCGCAGCCAGGCCCCTTTCCCTTCTCATACAACAAAATGCTACACAGCACTGCTTGGTTTGAAAGTAACATGTGGGCGGGGTGGGCTGCGATAGTTGAGAGCGCGCAGCCGTGGTTATCAACTGTGGGAAAGAGAGCATCTCGGGCGGCGGCGCTGATTCTCTTCGGTGGTAGCGGGTGGTGAGTACTGAGTATTTGTACTACCCACGGTGACACGAGGGGACTGAGAGGAATGTGCGTAAGCACATGGAATATTGGAGTCACTAGCGACGTGTGAAAGCCAGAGGAGGGATACATACCTGGCGTCGTGAGTTTGTGTTACACTTAGAGAAATCAGAGGTACGTGATGTATGCAGCGAGCTGTTCATGGCCTGACAGAGGCAATACGTCCCGGGAAGCAACTGATGACCTGGTGGAGGACGCGGGTGAGTGGTCGCCTCCGAGAGACGTAGCACACCATCGATCGGTACCTCTCCGTTCGTGGCGCAGAGTCACAGAACAGGCTAGCGTGTGAGAGTAGACCCACGGCGGATAAGTCTAGCTTGCTGTCGGGCTGTTGAAGCGGATGGAGCTGGAGATGACGCGGATCGCAGGAGGGACAAATAAACAACAATACCCGGCTCAGCCACCGCGCGTGATCGGCGCATCGGCTCGCGCTCGCGTCCGCGATGCTTGGAAAAGAGTGTCGTGTAGTATAATACAGGAAACCGATGGTAATCCGAGCCCACGGCGCAGGAAGCGGCAGAACGCTGCACTTGGGCGCACGGCCTGCGGACTGTCTTCCGGCACGTCGTACCGCAGCGCGCTGGGACCTGGGGCGCGCGGCGCGAGGCGTCGGTTCGTTCAGGGCGATTAAGTCGTATTCTCCTATGCGCACATGCGCTACGCGGAGTTTGAGATGGTTCGCGCCGGTAGACGCATGGTTTGATCGGAATTTTCGCCTGCTTCATCTTCCTCTGCGACTTTGCGGGCGATTGTCGCACTCGCTATCTGCACCGCATCGCGCGTGCGGCAACAGATCTTGCGCGCAGCAGCGGTACAGGCGGCGGAGCACAACCAGCCCGTAGAATGTACAGAAATACACGCCGCTGAGACGTTCTGCTTGACGCATGATTAATCCGGCACGGCGCGCGATGTGCAGGACATCGCGGACACGTGCATACGGGTGTGGACCGGGTCGCGGATACGTCAATGTCTGGATGCGTCGGCCGGTCGTAGGTTGCGTGCACGCGCTCATTTCCTACATCATATATGCGTGTGTAGAACTGGGGGGTCCTAACGCGGGTGCACTCTGTTCTGTCTTTGATTTTAGCACGCGCATAGCATGTTGAGGTTGGTATGCCCTCCGCTGCTGTGCATTGGTCAATTGTGCCGTGTGGACAGACGCACCTGTTTTACATCCCTACATCGCGCTAAGTCCTGCGACGCGCGGTGTGTTTATTGCTCCACAGGCCGATCACGAGGAACATATGCCGCAGTGCATGATGATGATGTAGATCACAGTAGGTGTGCAAGCTCTGCATGGCAGAGCACAAAGCCGAGTACACTGTAACTAGGAACAATGATGAGCGCGGCGCAGCGAGCGGTTGCGACTGGGAACCCCTCCCTCTCGACAATTACAACGTAGATGCACTATGGCCCGCTGGCACACGAAGCTCGTCGCTGCCTTGCCTCTCAATCGTAGCAACAACGCGAGTACCAGAAATCTCCGATATTTTGCCTGTACCTCCAGCACCGCGCGATAACGAGCGGGCGATCATTGTTACCGGCGCTACTGGCGCTCTGCCTCTCCATCCAGCGTCACTGTCTCCCCCCAGCTCCGAGATCGAAAGTGCGCCGGAAGACGATGTTGACCTCAGCCAAGCAAAATCGACGCTCCGCATTCTTGCTGCATTGGGCGATGGAGTCGCGGGGGTGCCGTGGCTGAAGGGAGCCGCGGGCCTGGGTCTGGAGATTGTCAATACGTTGGATGTGAGTGTTTTCAATAGCAATGATGTCATCGCACGGGCTCTCATATTATTTCTTTTGGCCGTCTCAGACCGTACAGTCGAACAAGAGTGACTGTAGGGACCTGGCGCTCAGGATCTGTAAATTTCTAATTCCCACTACGCTTAGTAGTGTGGTCTTAGGCTCTTCCATTTCGATCGCTTTAACGAACATTTACCAACACGGCATTTCGGCCGGAAACACCCGTGTTCTCGTCTTAAGCTCTCCCATTTCGATCGCTTTGGCAGACATTTACCAACACGGCATCGGCGGCCGGAAGTTGCCGTTTTATCGTTTGAGACATGTCTCGATATCTAAACCGCCTATKAAAACCTCATTCCGGGTCAAGCGCTCGCTGTTATCACAATSCCTATACTCATCAACAACCAACCGGCTCATTTCGAATTTTCGACGTTGGCTAGCCTGGGTGCGTTAGTGATGACGATGCGAAATCAATCAATGCGACGTATCGATGTTGGCGTCTCCTGGCTGTTGCCTTGTACTACAGAAAATTTATTAGCTGCACGGTGGTTAACAAAGATGATTTCTGTGCGTGACGAATACTGTTGAGTCCTCACCGATTTTATTTAACCGTTGCTGTAGAGGTGGTATGTCTGATGGACGGCAGCTTCATGGTATTAAACTGATGAAGATTGTGTTTATTGTTTTTGCGTTTGTACTGTGTTATATTTATTTCTGAGGCAACGTGATGTGCGTAGTGGGTCCTGCCGCAAAGCGGCCTTGCGAAGCATTATACTGATGCATCGGAATGATGCTAGCTACGGTTGACGGGTGGGCCCAGGACTAAAATATTTTGAGTTCGTCATGCGTCTCATTGATGGGGTCCTCGCTCTGTGCTCAAATGCGAATGTGACCATTGTTTATCATGTTTTAATAGGTTATTCGGCCTGTACTTATTAAATATGCCAGGAAACATGTTTTTGACCTCTACCTTGTTTCTGTTTCTGTATTTTCAGACTGATGTGATCTGAGGCTCTCTTTCTGAGATGGCAGCGGTGACTCTGAGCAGTATGCTTGCATGCTAATATGTATGTCTTTGCTCTGGCTAGCTTTTTGGTCCCTCTCTTCTTTGGATCCTCCTCGAATTACTCTAGAATACATATAATACACTGTACGGCCAATTTACGGCGCGATAGTAATAAACATCAAATGATTGATGCGCGCGTCGAGAGCGCGTGGTGCCTAAGTTCCAACAACACATTTTCCCCCGGCCCGACGCTAGCAGCTTTCTAGTTCATAGTATCATAACTGGCGGCTCAAAGCGAACTTCAAGCGCGACGGTGACCAGCTGAGAATATTAATTAAGAATACGTGTCAACGACGTAATATTTGGGTCTAACATGGGAGACTCGAGGAATTTTTATTAAATGTATTAAAATTAACAGTATGACTTTTCACTTGGCTAAAATTCTTATTATACTTAGCCAAATCAGTTTCGTTGCTTCTGAGGTATACTAATTTGAATGGCTCGCGCGAGGACGCGGTGCCGCCCTGCGCGCTAACAGCCCTTGCGCGTGACTATTAAATCCCATATTAATATGCACACACTCGCGTTCGCTGCCGCCAGAAGCGTCCCTCCCGTCTCCGCCCTCGTGGCCGACCTCTCGTCAGTGAGCGACACGTCGTGCTCGCGCTGCGGTACTGACCGGGATAGCTGCGTGAAGCAAGCACAAAGCGCCATCTGAGCGCAACGGCGCAACAACGGCGACCTACCGTAAATTTGTGATCCCCAATAATTGTAATGACGGCAATTATTGGTAGGTACTGGGTCCATAACGCAATTAAAAGTCACATATGTCAAGTTGCCAGAGGTATTACTGAGAATAATATACGCCGCGGTGCCAGTGCCCCCTAACACTCCATTTCAAAGACCGCAATCTGATTTCTCTTTCCTAATGTAGTCCTGGGCCCACCCGTCAACCGTAGCTAGCGCTGCCCAGCATATTATCAATTTCAGGCAGTGCGTATCCCTTCATTTACCTATTTTTTTATGGTTATCTTACGTTGTATTTATCAGGGATCTGTACCGCATTCTACACGCGGTCAAGATCATATCATCATACAAACCCTACCGTCGACTTTTCAAGGCGGACAACATTCGGGAGCAAATTTACAAATGTAACCGGATGTTGGATCAATCTCGCGATATGTATCTGGTATTTTTCTTCTTACTACCGACATTATATTATTTTCTTATTTTGACGTAGGTAGGCGCTCATGTAGAATTGGCTTCGGCGGCTGCAAAGCACATGGAAACGGCAGAGAATCCATCTCGTTCTAATTTTGGGTCTGCGCTAAAGATAAGCTCTGCCATCATGGAGCAGTTTGTTTTTTGGACATTCTGAAGGATCACCTCGGTTAATAGCGGGGTGGACTTGACGAAGGAGGTGCACCAGCGTCCACGTGAGCGTATAGCAGAGCTCCGCAGTTTGCTTCGCACGGTATCCCTTTCTCTCGAACGCGAGCGCGCCGATTTTTTTCCCTATCTTCATTCTCGTAGCACTGAATGTTTCATCCCATCCCACCCTCAATAAGGAGAATCTATTTCTTTACGTTCTTATGTTCAATAAGTACATTGTAGCTATCATCCCAGGAGCTCAAGATCTTGTCAATTGTGTATATAGTAGTCACATCTCAAAATTTGTCACCACGGAAATGATTGATTACAGAGCTGCGCAACAAATTCGACATCGTCGGTCGTCGTCCCGCCCGTTTCCTCCCAGCTCATCCCTTTCACCATGGCCGTTCTTCCACAATGCGCCCAAAGTTATCCACCCAACGTGGTAGCTCTATATGCAGTGTCTGTGTTTCGAGCGTACAACCTGAAGGGCTCGAAGGAGGTAGTATGCGCTGAGATGGATGTGGTGTCCAGATGGAGGGAGCTAGCCACCCATTTCGTTTTGCGACGCGCGGGAGGAGCTGGAATGTCTTTCTCGGGAGATAATTACTTTCAACTAGGCGGTAAACCATCGTTGCAATACGTAGTTGCTTCTGTGAATAAATTTGGATATTCTCGAGGGGGTATATTCAGACACTGCAATTTCACAGCTTGAATAATGATGGTACATGTTCTATTTATGTTCTTGTTTCTAAGTTTGGCAAACAATGATAGCGATGATAGGAAAATGAATGGTATTTGGCTGTGCAAGCAGCATGTGACTATTGTGTGCGACGCTCCTCGAACTCCAACCACGATGACCAACTCCTCCGATACTGATAACTCCTCTGTTCACGCCATGTTATGCAACACATGGTACGGCGACGGCCTCGAAGGCGACGTCTTTCTGTTGAACGCAGATGGCACGGGAGAGGTACGCCGAACACACGCCGTACCGCTCACTGACTGACTCGCCGAAGATCATCTCCAGCTCAGAAATGATCCTCTGTTTAGGACGGCCCCTCCGCTGGCGGATCGTCGCCTTGCACGATCCCCCCACCGCGCCGCCGCCGTCACTCATCGACTGGATCCTCGCTCGCACACGTCCAGAGCCAGTACTGAGCGCTACCATCGAGATGCAGATCGTCACGGAAAGGCCACAGCTCACGCTCTATTCGCGGCGGGCGACGGATACGTGCCCCGAGAACCTCGTCGACAGTGCGTTCGCGCCGCGGGAGTTCCGTGTGACCATCACGCGTGGCGCGTTCGTTGCGTGGTGGAGTAGCAGGCTGCGATTCCCCGTGCCCGAATACGCGCTGCAGATGACGCTGGATCGCTCCCCGTATCCGCCGATGGAGGAGTGGGTACCGCGCATGCACAGTATGCTGGAGCAAACGCGCCCGTTTGATAAGCGATGTTTTGTCGCGCAGCAGTTAGATACCACTAGGGTAGAACAAGGATGTGTTTGTATGTAAGGATCACATGAGTGTACTGCGGTAGACACGAATTATGTACACCGCCATTTGTACCAAACATATCTGTGGCGTGAAGTTCACACGAGGTCAGAGTATTTTCAAAACAGAGACGCCACGTGAAAACAACGTTGTCGACAGTTAGCCTCTGGGATTTGGACACCGTGACCCCATCTGATGCGGGTAGTGGGTGTAACATGTCAAAGTATCTATGGAATCTAGCAGACTCATGCCACAAAACTATGTACCTCTTCCGCACATAATGAAATTCATCGTCTACCTGAAATTAGTCACATAGAGTCCATCTTACACGATCGATGGTTATGAGTCCATTCCACGACTGATAGCCATGTATACATTTACGCTGTTGATCTATGTGTAACCGGGTGAGTTACATACCGCTGTGGTTGGTTTGTCTGCGTTTGCAATTGCCTATGGGCGAGGCAAATTAAAGGAAGGTACCCATGTTTATTTCTAGCCTATTGGCAGATTTCGCAGAGTACTACCTCCCGCCGTCTAGTCAGACCTACGCCACATGATTGTCGCTCCATTCTACACAGGCATAAACTCCTCTCCCATTCAAATCTACTCGTATACACTATATGTTACACGGTCGATACTTGCGCGTTAATTCCACAGCTGATATGTAGTAATCTATTCACACTCTCGATATGTTGTTAGTTTGCTTAGCTAGACGCCTATATCAGTGCACTGTCTATATTTGTAATTGACTGTGGATGAGGCGAATTAAAGGGAGGTATCCATCGAAATTTCCAGCCCATTTCCAATTTTTAGGGAGTACCATTCTCCACCATCTATTCAGACGMATGTCACACAATTTTGGGGCCCGTCTACACATATTTAATTTCCTTTCCCGTCTGAGCTTACTTCCATGCACCCGATGTTACCACTATTGATAGCTACGATTTGATTTAACAGCTGATAGATATCCATCTATTCACGCTATCAATATATCATTAAATTGCTCAGCTATATGCCTGTATCGATGCATTGTCTGCGTTTGTAATTGGCAGTGGGTGAGGTGAATTAAAGGAAGGTACCCATCTCTATTTCCAGTCCATTGCCAAATTTCTCGGAGCACTACTTTGAACTGTCTAATCAGACTCCTGCTACAACTTTTTGATGTTATCTACACATGTTTAATTTCCTTTCCCATTAAAAATTACTTCCATGCACGGTATGTTACATTGTTGATAGCTACACGTTGATTCCACAGCTGATAGATATCCGTCTATTCACGCTGTGGAGATATCATTAAATTGCTCAGCTACATACATGTACTGACRCTTTGTCCGCATTTGTGATTGGCCACGGACAAATGATAATCGAAGTGGTTGCTCACATATCTTCCCAGATTATGGTCCATAACCACAAATGATGTCTTGGCCATGCAATATGTATGTTCAACCACAAACCAATAACCCCGACCAGAGCCATGTTATTCAGAATTAGTGTGGATAGATCTGACAATTACCATAGACAGGACCTCAGCCTTTAACCCTCCAGAACAAGGGTGTACTTGCTGCATCTCAGAAGATTGGGACAGTGATTATTAATTGACTTTTCGGAGTGTATTTAATAAGAGGGAGTGGGGGATGTTAAGCTCCTGCCACATCCTCTGCCCCTCCAATTACATTATCCACACGTTGTTGCCATTCGTCAGCAATCACATCCCCAATCACATAATCTTCACCCGCGCCATATAGAGCACGGTCGTTCTTTAAGATATCAGTGAATCCCCTGCATATAGATTATAAGCACATAATCACCAGACAGCTAAGATGACAGCACCTTGCTATTTTAACAGCTGAGCCATCTGATTTTGATCGAATGAATTCAAGGCGGGAATCGATAAGATTCCAATACTTTTCAGAACCACGACATTCAACAAAAACAGAGCGCTGAAAGGAAGATTCACGATCATATTCCACAGGTGAGATGCAGGTATCACTCACCATGAGCGCAACACGGGCGCAAAGCTGTACTGTTGGGCGACATGGGGTGGAACTGACAATACTCTGTGCAAGAGCAAAGATATTTGTATCCGACACAATACTTGCCTTGATCTGAATAAACATATGATGATATGATTCATGTAATTAGTTGAACAAACTTGGTCACATACCGCCTTCTTCACCTTCGAGCGATTTTGAGTGAGCGAGAAACTGACATAAGCAGAAATCTTTTCCCAGTTAGCGTAGTCGTGTTCGATGCCCACTGGTAGGTCAAAGYGATATCTCTTTAGAATGTCCTAGAGCACATTGGGTTATTGATTCATACGACGAGGAGAAATGAGATGCGAACGAGGACATGGTTGCGAGGTACCCCGCCTTTATATGCACTGATGTTAATCGAAAGCATAACAGCCATCCCGTAGTTAGTAATGTTTACCTGACAAGTAGAATTAGTGGTGTATGGAAGGGAAAAGACGGTTTACATACTTTCAGCTCCTCGGACAACTGGTATGGTGGTGTCGCGGATCGGAAAGCGTCCACTTTATTTTCAAGTGACATCATGCCAATGAATAATTTAGCCTGCCGGCCAAGAACAGTGTCCTATTCAACGTGTCAGATAGAAGCACCCGAAAAGCTTGATTAAGTACTCACTGAAAAGAAAGCTTCGACTTCATCGCGCTGCTCGGGGCGGAGCTTCTTTTTAGTTGCGTAGCGTAGAGTTGCGGCGGTGAGATTGCTCATGGAAGGTATGGAAGGTTGTGGATTCGCCGTCGGAGACCCTTCTTCGTCGGGTTCTGTGTCRTGGACATCGTCACCGGGGTGGTCGTCATCACGCACGCGCTTGCCAAGCAACGGTTCTGGCGGTGGACTGGATCTCATCATGGCTTTTTCTAATGCTTCTTCGGCCGCCGAGGGGAAATATTGAGCGTCTTCCCTTTGAAGTGGGCGACGGGAAGTAGTTTGGGCCACGTTACCAGCAAGCCCCGTAAGGGCTGCAGGCGTCAAGTTAGAGGCCATCTGATGCGATATGAGGGAGGGACCAGAGCTAAGAACCAGTATATATATGTTCTAGGAATGACTCAAATCTGTTTATGACTCGGGATGATCAAGGCGACCCTTAATTATTATGCAGATTTTCAAGGGGCTTACCTCCCGCGCCAATCGTGACTTCCCCATTTGTCGTAGCAATGATGCGCACCAGTCATTCAAAGGCGCCGACTTAGACGGCGACGTGTGTGGCTCGCGCGATGTAATTACGCTTTCCCTGTTACTGATGAGCGCGATCAAAGGAACAGAAAGGTAAAAGAAGGCGTACATCATGGTCAAGGTTTTCGCGAATAAACTCAAGCGGTTACAAAGAGAAGTGGAGGTGAACATCCGAGTCCGCCGTGGGTTCTTCCTTGCGGGAACCGTGGATAATCGCAGTGAATCTCGTTCGAGCGCAGCTTAGGATCTCAGGTTTCTAAAGCGCGATTAGTGGCTCTCTGACATACAGGACGCAGATAGACACTCACAATATCCTCACAGATGAATCCGATTGTCTGCGAGGTCCAGATACGCAAATATGTGTTGGTACAGTTGTTCACAAAGCTAAACAGGGTCTCGATTAGCTCGCCCTGTGGCAGTTTGACAGCAGCAATAGCACACACAACGCGCAGTTTCCTGCCTTGACATTCGCACCGTTAAGGGACACGAGCACGTCTTGGGTTGGTCTTGGGTGTCCGTTAGGCAGGGTTGAGCCGTAAGCTGGCCAAGTCTCCTGTGGCGATCGGACGCATGCGATCGGCGGAAAAGGGAGCAAAGCGGCCAGAGACTGCGCAAAAGATGTACTCTGGCTTTGAGAACATTTGTGAGGGCAGTGCCGGCGGCGTTGCGCATATGGAGGGGATGTTCTTGTCGCCGAGCACAGACGGCAGCATGAACATGCCCTGAGGCTGCAAAGTCCTGGGTGATTTGGGTGGGCTGAGGCTTTGGTACGCCTGAGATGTGGCATGGTCGCAGGTGAGTGCTGTGCACTGACTGACATGGCGTCGTCGGGCCGTATATTGGGTGGCACTGTCCTTCAAGTTGTCATATTATGCCCGCCCGTACGCATCGCGTTGCATCAGCCTTCCGAGCGCGAAAAACAGTGCGTTGCGGCAGGTCTCATCAACGGAGATGGTCGCCGCTGTCGCGAGGGAAGCACCGGGCGTGGGCGTAGCAGGATACGGGGGGAGGATGTGCAGCTCACTCGGGGAGGGGGTATGCGGGGGCACGACTGAGGCCGGCGATGCCTCCCGCACTGTCGGTTCGACATGCTCAGCATCGACTGCGAGTGCGACTGGTGATATTGCTAATGCTGGGGTGTTGCGACGAGTGCGAGAGGTGCTGTGGCTCGTGGGAGTGATATAGTGGCAACGCGCACTGTTGTTCAACTTGTATATTTGATAAAACTTTTACCGTTCAGCCAACGCGTCTGCCTCATTCATAGCACGCAACCGGCGCGGCACATGTCTTGACGAGGATTTAGGGAATGAATTTGACAGAAACAACACGGTAGGTATGGAATGTGTATGGGAAAGAGAGGTAAGACGCGACGCGACCTGACGCGATAGGCGTAGTATTTCCCGATTCATACACGCGACGGAGTCACCTCGTCGCCTCCACATAAGTCGCGCTTCACTCTACTCAAGCAGCCCAAATGTACTCATACATAGTTAGGCAGCGGTTGCTTGCTTCGCTCGCAATTAAGTATATAGTCCAAATATAGCAGTATCCAACCTGTATCAGAAGTGAATAAATCGTAATAAATTCTACAGACAGAAAACA
>KN817629.1:56850-119087 GCA_000827495.1 Hypholoma sublateritium FD-334 SS-4 | reverse complement strand
AAAATCTAGCGGATTTACACGCATAGACCGATTGCAGCCGTATCACCGTTACCCAGGCATCCTCACTTAGTCGGAAAAACACCAAAAACAAGAAAATAACACCTTAAATCGAGTGCACATAATCTACTCAGTTTTGCTTTCTGATCATAAAATAGTATACATGCTTATTCATGAAATTTTTGATTAACTTCATCGTTGTCGCCAGATCGGGTCCGTGCGTGCATATTTGCATCCAGCTCGTACTCATCTCAGAAAACATTTCCGACCTCGGAATTTCTTGTGTAGGGTACTATTGTATTTGTTAAACCTTGCGAGGCAAAATTTTGTGGTTTGAAGAAAAATGGCCGACGCAACAGCAGGCAAGAATGTGGTGGGCACGGACCCTTTCTCACGACAACGACGAAGTCAAAAGTCAATTTTCATAAAATAAGGTCATATATAATTTTATGATCTAAATTGAAATCTGCACAGATAATGTATACTCAATATGAAGTGTTATTTTAGACATTTTGACGTTTTTGCGGCGAAGTGAGCACGCCTGGACAACGGGGATTTTTTTATCACGGTAAGACGGCGACGAGACCGCCCAGTCCGCTCGCTGTGCTCGCCCCGCCACGTCAAATGTTGTGCCATCACGTTTCTTTATTTGTCATAGAGCATAACTGCTTGCAGCACGTGTGCACATTATGTAATATGTGTTCGGAGATATCGGCTGGGGACGAGCCTAGATGCTTGGGGGTAAATGTTTCCCGCGAATCACATGACATATTGGATTTGGGGACGAGCGTTCGATTCGAGATTTTTGTTTCTAAGTCAAAAGAAAAAAGTGAGGAAGAATAGAAGATTTCAAATTCGTGCGACTGAAAAATAAATAAAGTGGAAAAAATCAGTTGGTTCTGTGATCGAGCTAAAATTRATGACGACAGAGATTGTCGCACAATATGCGCTGCGCTGCGAATGTAGCAATTTGCCGCCTGTGTGCGCAGAATCCGGCTGACCGGCGCAGATTTCCCCGCCTGGCGCAGAGCTGGTTTTCACTGGGCCTAAAGATTTATTCCTATATTTAGACCGAATTGCAGATGAGCAAACAAGTGACGTATTACTTAAGCAGCATGGCAGATGGTTTCTCCCGGATTATGTATGTTGAGCTTTCAAATCCATGTGCTTTGCAAATCGGGTTTCGAAGGTTCAAGAACAGTTCGACTCGCCAGACTTTAGGTCTTGCAAATCGCGCACCCTTATTTCTCGAAGCGCGCGGCACTTGCCCAATCTATCATCTACGTAGCCGCTTATATATCTGCGCCGCACGGCATGCTAAGTATAAGTATGTCCGTTCGCGAAAGGCGTATGTAAGTACACCAGAGGGTAAGTATTTGTGAATATCAGAAAATGGGGTCGCGCATCCGAGTCATGGGGCGAGTACAATTATAACTTTTATCGCAACCTCGAGTTCAAAAACGAGAAAGCTTAAACTCGAGGTCCGTGGGCAGGCTCAGCCCTGCATCCTTGTACTTACTCTACATGTTCTGTGTCACAGGCAATATCCGCGATCGGGTTTTGGATCAGACAGGCAAGTGGGCCAGTTGACCGTTGCTGCTCTCAAATACGCAGGTATTGGAAGTGCCCTTAGGTCTTTGAGCGCAAAATGCATTCAAAATTGCTTCAAATTGATCAGTGACCTTCGAATACGATAATACACACATTTATAGAATGGCGCTGCCACACTGTCATCGTGAACTGCCGTCACGGTATTCTGCCGCATCTTGTTTTGAGAAATGGTATCGTCCCATTCAGTGGAAATACAGCTCGCTGTGTCTTCATGGGCAGTGTAGGCAATCTAAATTCTCGTATATTTGCATCCCTCGCAAACGTTCGCGCTGACTATGTCGGAAAACTCCAGGATGCCTAATTATGCCGATTATGCCGATTATGCCGCGGAGCCCTGAACAGGCCTGGTCAGGCCGACAAGTTGACCTGATCAGAGTCGGCCCGAGCCTGATCAGATGCATCCTAATTAGCAATGGCATACCTGATCAGACACCCTGATTAGATCCGTCCCCATTAGCAGCGGTTTCCTGATTAGACAACCTGGTCAGAGAGCGTGGTCATCAAGATAAAAGAATAATTAGACTTGGTCCTAATCAGCTACCAGTTTCCATCTGATTAGATATAACATACATTGCTACTTACTATCGTACTTAGTGAATTAATGCCATTGACCAGAATCGAACCAACATCTTTGGGCTACCTTACCTAACTAATTTTTCTTACGCTATCGATAAATTCCCCTACACCACATAGTCATTTAATAAGAGTGAGCACGCATTAATATAGCTCGTCAGTAAGAGTCTAAGTCTAAGGCGGACTGACTTCAACATATGGTTATATATTCGCCGCGAAACGCACCAAGTCCCAAAGGAGAGTTAGTGCCTAGCTTCTACCCGCTCAGAAAGGTTTGATTATTAATTTACAGGATGCATATGTAATTGAAAAAGATCACGGCCGTCGATATAATCAGTCAGATGTCCAAAGAGCCATCGGCGACATAATTAAAATGCCTGTAGTAATATGTTAAGAATCCGAGTCCAATGCGCAAATGAAAGATATTAGCAATGAGTACTACGTCGCCTTAGACTTCTTTGAGCCACCAGGACGTCCACGCTTAGACTTAGCGGCTGTTGCCAATGGCTTGTCAGGAATCAAATCGGGCTGAGATTCGGATGCAGGAATGTCAGTGATGTCATCGACAATCTCAGGTGCAGCTGGTCCCGGCTCTTCGTTGGGCTGCTCTCGTCAAATTAAGCCGTAGGCATGGTAATAATAATACTTACTTTGGCCCTGGCATTGCGACGCTTGGGAGCTGGCTTTGCGGTGGTCCGGCGAGATTTAGATGGCAGTGCCACAGATCCAGATGGCGGTCCATCAGAATCATGGGCAGATTCTTCCGGCATCGCCAATTGCCGTTGGACAGAAGCTGGGAATTATTGTTAGACAAGCACAGAAGTTTCGATGAAAGAACATCGGTCGCACCTGATTGAGATTCTGATGGACTGGAGGGAGTCGGCGGAATTAACATCGCGACGTCGGGTGGCAATGCTGCGGCAGGAGGATTTACTGGTCCAGGTCTCGGGGATGGTGGAGCCTCGTCCCCATAGATGTCTGAATCGTCGAAGTCGTCGTGATCTGGATCATCAAGAGACTCAATCGGCTGTGGGATTGGCTGAGGTACTGCAGGGGCGTCGATGACAATGGGCGTATTGGATCGAGTTGCAATCTGGAGACGGATCCTTGCCAGATCTTCTGCGATCTCCAATGCATCGGCATCAAAATCTGGTATGTCGATAACCTCTGAATCGGAATCTTCATCACCTATATGCCCTTTGCGCTTGTTGTGATTAGAAAACACTTCGCGATCCCATACTTCAAGTAAGGTTAGAATCAATTTGTGAGTATCGGCGGAATGATAAAATTCGGTCAGCCGGCGCTTATAGTAGGCGAAGTCGCCTGCATAGTTGATCTTGCTCTGAGAGCCAATGCCGGTGTTCTCGAACCGCACGTCTTTCGATAGCAGATAGCGTGCCTGTCGTTCAAGAGAGATGTCAAATCTAATCATCTGTTTTTAAAATAGTACACGTACCATCATGCAAACCCAAGCGACGAGACCGAACGTGGTCTCAGCGGGAATATCCGTTCGTAGGTACTGGCTTATAGAGCGGGACACCGCGCGGTCAGCACTTTGCGTCGCTGTTTTGCCGAACAGGACCGTGCGGGCAATCTGGGACATGTTTAATTAGAGAATGTCTCCGAGATAATAACCATAATAATAATATATTATTCACCTTGAATAGACATGGGTTGAGGAATTGTTTGTCCGAATCCGCGGTCTGACCGTCCAAGCACAAGACTGGGGGTATTCTCGCGTAGGCCACATTTCCTTCGTCATCGTAGCTATGGCCGATGAGTTGCTGTATTTCGGGGATAGTGTCCCGGATGGTCGTGCTTTCACTCGAAAAGTAGTGGGCCGGAAGGTTGAATATGATGGGGGATGATTCGCGGAGAGCCGTCAACGAGTTCGAGCGGCTGGTCATCCCAGCCTCGCGGAACTAATTTGATTAATATATCAGTTCATCTAGATAAAGTAAATGACATCTCAACTTACCGCCTTAGTATACTTCTCGGAGTAGAGTTCGGAGCTGGGAGATAGAAGGATGTTGTGGTATTTTTCCGGAATACACTCGTACAGGTCGGCTGTGAGCCCTAAGGCAGGATTACCAGGTACCACATATCGTTTGAGATCGTAAGGCTTGAAGTTCGGCCGGGGAGCAGAAAAATCAGATAGTTCAATGAAAGGCGAGAAGAATACCTGAAAGTTACAGCCAAGTTTCTTGACCAGCCTCATAACGAGCTTCGCGTCGAGGGCGGAAGGTTCCTGTTCAGCAATTTGATCCGTTGCAAGCTTCAATGCCGCTGATCGAACTTTTGACGATGCTCCAACAAATCGCAGTTCTGAATCAGCAAGTTGTGTTTTAAGCTTGACTATCTCAGCCTCTAATTTCGAGACCTTCTCCTCGCTTTTAAGATACATCTTAATATTGAAATGAACAAGGCTCAGTAAAGAAATCGAAATACCACTGGAGTCAGACATTCAATGCACCTGATAAATTTTCTCTGTACTAGATTCCCTGAGCGACGCGGGGAGTTGAAACGACGAGGCGGCAGAAATGGTGGGTGGCTCAAAATCCATTTCGACATCATCGGGAGTAATATCGCGGCCGATGGAACGCTGACTGCTAATATGTTATGAATCAGATATGAATTTGAATACCAAAAAAATGGCTGTAAGCTCACTGCATCGACGGGGTCCTTGATAAGGCGGAAAGCGAGGGTATTGCTCCCGAACTGACTCTGGCTGGAACATTCGCTTGGGAAGGAGGAAGACGGCGACGAGACATTATGTTGCGCACTGCAACACAGGAACAATAGTTATAATGAAGGCGTCCGGGTCGCCAATAATAATAATACTCACCTGGGCTGTTTAAATGTAACTGGGTAATAATGGGTCAATGGCTCTTCGTATGTAGATCCAAAGGTGTTCTGCGGTTCTATTTAACTATTGCAGTCGCGTATGACATGAGGCCGCATATCTTAGATTTTACTGACAAATTCAGAATGTCATAATATGCTTTGATAATACTTCAGAATGCCCTAGGTTCTTTCAATGAATCCTTCCAGCGTCGATCTCAAAATTAATATGATCAAACAGTGATCGTACACTGCTAGTGTTTGTTAAGTTCAAGCGGCATCGGAGACATGGGATCTAATAATATATTAATAATAATAAGCACGCGCGCTTAATAGGTTGTTTCGAGCATAATATTATTGGTCTTAGTTGTGTGGAACTGAGGAGCGCGCGGAGTCAAAGCTCTAATAGAGAGCATCGTGGAGCCGTTTAAGTAATTCTAAATACAGAGCTCAACAGTAGGCTCAGATGTGTATGCCACTGCCATATGCCATACGCATGCCCTCGGCATGTCAATGCCGCATTTTAATAGACTCTGTAAGCGGAGTCGCATGCAGGACCGACGCCGCTGCTGCGTTGACAGAGGAGGCAAGGAGGCCACGGTACTGGACTGAGACTATCTTCAGCGCCATTTATTAATTGTGTTTCTTTGATTAGGCAACCACAAAACAGAGGGTCCCGGGAGACGATGACTCGGAGAGGATGTCTTGGATAGAACTTAAAGTAGGCGCGCAATGAGGCCGCCGTCGACTGCGTGGATAATAATAATAACAGAAGTATAATATTACAAATTTTAGAACATAATAATTAGTACTAGATCCGAGCATGATTGACGAGCTCCATTGTCTTGAGACGCGACCACATATCCTGGTCAATGAAATTGACGACAAGATATTCTCCCTCGTTGGATAAGCGGTCTTTGGCCAGTAAGGCACCTCGGATGATAGTGTTTGTATTTATAAACAGACTTTTTGCTCTCGCACGAGGATGAACTCTCGTGAAACGAAGCTCTCTGTCTCGTCGGCGGTTCTGGGCTGCTGGGGGAACATCGAAGGGTAATACAAGAGCCATGTGGTAGTCCTTTTCCTTGTATGTAATTCGGAGTATGTATAGGATCTGGACAAAAATACACTGATTAGCGTGGACTTTGACGAGTGCAAAGTCAAATCTGGGCTTTTGATGGAAGTTTGGGTTTGCGCGGAGAATGTTGCAGCTGGTTGACCAGTCGACCACGGATGTGAAGTATGTCTTGATTGTTCGAAACGGCACGATCTAATATTAATGATTCCATCAACTTCGTACGTGTTTCAGTGAATCCATTCATTAATTAAGTTAACTCACTGCGTCTGAAGCAAGCAAAGTCACTCGCGGAACATTCAACAGGCTTGAAAGTGCACTCGATAGCTTGATCCTGGCATTTTTGAAGGCGAGATCATTGGAGTGATCTAGTTCAAGCTTAGATAGCGAGCACGGAGGAAGCGGTGATCCATGAATGATCCGGGGTTCAGACCCTGAATTGTCAATGCCGTCGTTGCTTTCTTCGTCATCTGGACGCTTGTCTGATGCTTTTTGGTCTTCAACGGTCTCGTCAAAAAATGTGATTTCTGTACGGATGATTGTAGACACGAGATCCATTTCACTGACGCGAAGGACCTGTAATAATAAAATGAATAAATGAGTAATTGCAATTATTAGTATCAAATTTTACCGACCTGCTTTGCTACGTTCTTGAAATTTGTATGCCTCTGATAGTATTTCTTTAATGGCCCATTTGCCTTCTCGCTTGGCTTTGTATTGTAGTTTCTAGTTGCCCCTTTGTTTCGAATATCTTGAAACATGTGTTCGTGGGTGTGCACCTTGGGAAAATTCCAGCCCTTAACTGGATGCACGAGTTGATACTCCTGATGTCATATCCGTATATTGAGTGTCTGGTCAGGGACGTAGTAATGTAAAGATGTAATAACTGTAGACGCACCTTCAAAAGGCCTCCAAATATTTTGAGTTCGCCTTCACCCGCGGCAATTGTTGTCTCTGTGTGAACAGTAAGGCTGGCGCACATATCTAATTCGAGATAGCTTCGAATGAGTTTCATTAATATGTAGCCCCGTTTTGATTCATTGCGTTCCGAAAGAACATGCTGGGCCGCAAACAATATGACCTATAATAATCAGTCCGGGATTTAAATTAGCCATAAGTAATCGTGATACAAATGGGGTACTGATAATAAGCGCCCAGATTATTGATCGCACCTTCGAAAGGTCCTCATATTTTGTTCCATCCGCAAATTCTCCGGTGGCCTTCAGTGTGGTGAAATGATTCAATCCACTCCAGGAGGGAATGTGTGAAAGGCTGTTTCAGAATAATATTCACGTATCATTGACATGTTTGATCTGTTGTAGTAGTAATACTAAAGTTGCAATGGCATTCAGACTTACGCATCGTCAATAGCAATTGCCATTGTACGCCCAGGCGATTCTTTGATCACACTCTTCAGTTCTTCCAATAAGTGATCAGAGAATAAGCCACCATGATAAGCGTGCAACCGGTCCCACGACACGGCATTATACACGTCTACACCCATCAAGCGCCAAAAAACATTCTGCAGTAGAAGTAATATCAGTAGTTGAATATTACTATAATTTGAACTTTAACAAACCTCGACATCTCGCAAGCCATAGGCCTGAAGGAGCGCATCGCCCTCAACAGCCCTCATTTCTTGAGCCCGATTGAAAACCTCTTGCATCTTGGCAGAAGTTCGTAGAACACATCTGTTGGGAGGGTGAGGGAGGTTTGGGATATCATCCCTGTGAACGAGGCAGGTTGGGCACGGGTGTTTGCTAAGTCCACCCCGTATGCATGTAATCATGGTCCTGTAATACCATTAGATATTTTGATATGCAATTGCAACACATTGCTGATTATGTGCTTACTGTTCTTCGTAATCGGCAGATATAAGTAATATACGGGGGAATATTTGTCGCGTTATTTGATCTCCACACAACACAGAAGTGCCCGTTTCCGTGTACTGTTCGATTGACTTCACAATTTCGTAAAATGCTGTATGCCATACAGTGCGCTTCACATTTACGAAATCCTTCTTTTTAGTGTTGCTTGCATCTTCATGCGACTCCGGCTAAAATAATTAGCGAGACAGGAATTAATAATGGAGTACCAATACGTACAATAGGCAGCCACCCAACAAGTCGACCTCCTCCGGTGCCTTCTCCATTCCTGATCGTGACTGGTAGGTTCGCGCAACGAGCAAGTACGGGATATCCTTTCTCCGTCCCAAATGATGACAACCTGGTTTTGTCCGCATAGAGTATAATAAAGAAAGGGGACGCGGTTTGCGGAAGAGTGTCCTACGGATATTATTAACAACGAAAAAACTTGGAGTGCAATTATTACTTTGACTTACCTGAACCCTCCACCAAAGATTTGCCGTCCAAGGCTCATCCATAAACCGCTCAAATATTTCTCCGTTGTATTTGTACAGCTTCTCTGCATTCCACTGGAATTCAGCGACCAGGACGGGGTTCGAAAGGAGTTCTCGGCACCAGTCCCAGAGGGGCCGTAACCAGACATCATATACCAGATCTTTGTTTCGGTATTGAACAGCAAATGTCCGCTTCTGAAACTGATAGTAATAGCATAACAGAAAGAATTAATGAGTAATATATACGCCCTAAGAGTCAAATGAATTACATACCCCTGTCGCTCGTGTCTTGAGTGCGTGGTCCCATATATTCGATAAATCAGCTGAATTCTGGATGGTGACTCTGTCCGTTGTATCTGAGCTGTCAGGGCCTTTCATCGCCTTCCAAATTATCGCCAGGATTCTCTCAATCTGTTGCTTGTTTAGATGACCGTCGAGCATCACTTCGGCAAGCTCGAAATCGGCCCGCGTAGGGAACGGATTCCATGGGCGCCTATTGGAATTGGACTCCATCGCTTCGGATCCAGAATCGTTGGCATGCTTCTCTTCTGTGGGAGTGTTGCAATAGTATTCGAAACTGTAGATATCGGGCAGCCGGCCTGCCGAAGGATGGTAAACAATCTTGATGTCGTTAAGGACAGTGGTTGGCAGTGCGTCTGATTCAGGATCAGCAGCTTCACCACCATATGCTGCGGTAAACTGCTGCTCATCCAAGTCTGACTCATGCACAAGAAGATCTGAATCGTCCTCTAATATTGAATGAGAATATGAATTAGCCAGGAAATAAAGTCGCGAAATGTAGTCGGAAGTACCTTCGTCTGATTCAGCTTGAGAGTGTGAGGTAATAGCCTCAACTTCGTCGTCCGATTCTTCAGATTCAGATTCTGAATCGTCTGAATCGTTTCGGTCGCGATTGAGTCCTGTACGTCTCGAATCAGATGCACCACCTGGAGCCAATGCAGCCAACAGTGGTGCAGCGCCTATTAGAAATATTTGTGTATTAGCTTATCAGTCGAGAAATTATGAGATTAGATTCACCTGCGCCGGTATCTGTTTGCAAGATGAAGTCCACAAGTGCTTCGTCGTGAGATTGTGTGTCAGTTATTACGGCCTGAGCGTCTGCTTGAGTCTGAATCGTCGGGCGATTTGGGCAATAGCGTGTTTCGTGAGAGGTTATACCTCTCGCCCCGAGTTTTCTACCGCAGTAGCGGCAGTCTCGAGTGGCTGCAGGTAGTCGGCTGGACATACTATTTTACTGAGGTTTCTGTCGATACTGAGAGCCGCATTTAAATTGTCCCTCGTTTTATACTCTTGTGCTTTGGCATTTCAGATGACGCAGAGTTCCTAAACACTTCTAGGGTAAAATCTAGGCTCTCGACGGACAGTTTGACCAAGCTAGATAATACTTCTAGTACGACAAATACTAGTACCCTTCTGCACTAATACTCTTACTAAACGATCTAGAATATACTCTCTGAACTGCTCACTGTTCATTAGACAGTCAGATACACAGTAGCCTCATAAAATAAGCAGTAAAGCCGCACTTCTGGCTGTATTAGAGCTTTCCATTTGCTGTCAGATTCTTGGAAAGCTGTAGAATACCGATGTAAATAACAGTCTAAGACATTTAAATTCCTTTCTATCATCTGAGAAGTCGGTGTCGTTTCATTCAACCTGACAATACCATTGGCCTACAGCTAGTAATATTACGCTAGCATTTAGTTGACTCTCTCAATGAAAATCGAACACTATGATTAGTACTTGGTATTAATACATCGACGCGTTTAGCTGTGCGGCGCAAGCACTGGCAGCCAGCCTCTCGCCGCAGCCTCTCCGCCGCATGCACGAGAGTGACACTGGGGCCATTGCACTGTCGTCTCAGATGTCCATTTCGTGCGTTTAAATAGTGTCGGCAGCGCGCCGCGCTCCGTTACGGTGCGACGTGACCCTGGACCCACTGACACTGCAGTGAAACAATAATTGGATGCACGTTGTGCCGTCTGAATCTTCTGCATTGTCAATGAAGTAATGCAGTCATCACGAACACGTTTTCTGCCTGCCCTGTCAGATTCAGACTTGTCATGATTCAGACAGACGGCTGATTGTTTGGTCTGCATACTTTTGACATGCCGGTGCTGTGCCTCTGACTCTTTATTACGACTCGTGTTTGAGGCCCATTGTTATGTTATTATAATACTATTCCAGTACTTAATTACCGCTGACAATGCTACTTACCTATATGACATAATAATAGCATACATACACACTACCTCATGTTCAGTCCGCCACGGAGCTTACAGTAAATGAGTGTGATGAAGGGTCTGAATCCAGGCGAAGTTACTACATTAATTTAAGGGGTATTAATATTGTAATTGAAACATGTCCGAATGGAAACATGAGTACAACAATGCATGTCATATTCTTTACGATAAATAGCGGCAAGTTGATTGCCAACTATAATACCAGAAAAACACCAACACCCCTCTTAATTCTAAATAGTATGTCTCGTCGTTTACCCTCTCGTCTGCCATCGCAGTACCCCCTCAACTTGTCGACGCCCGATTCGGCCGCCGGTACCTCTGCAGTGACAGGTGTACCTCCTCCTGTATTATCCCCCCAACACACGGGAGCGTTGACGATGTCGGTTGTCTCCGATAGCGCTTCGGGTTCCGACGGATCGATCACCCCACGTCGGGCTAGCATTTCAGCTGATTCACTTACGGAGGGCGATATCCCGGGAATTCTCGACCCAGGTCGCTTGTACAAGGTATAATTTTGTAATTTCTCCCACTGGTAGTCACAGATTATCTGATGACACGCTCTTTTATTTTAGGCGTATCAGCAAGCACAGGATGAAATCACAGCGCTAAAGTTGGAGATCCAAATGCTGAAGGGAGAGATTGCTGAATTGAAGATACGAGCAATCACATCTGAACTCGACGCCATCAACTCCTCAACTCCCGTCGAGGGAATTTGATTTCTGGGCTACGTCTGAATCTGATAGATGGTCCAGGGAATACAATGGTGCGTCTTCTCTCTCTTTCAGCTTGCCTGCTTTCTTATCTTGCATTTCAATGCCAGGCCTGCTTGCTTCACTGAGAGTTGTTAATAATATATTTTGCTTTTCGTAATATAACTGTTATTCCATCTTTGAGTTGAATATTATACCTACGCCGGGGGACGCCGCCGCGCCTTGATCTTTGCCACATCGAACCAAGGCTTATAATTATTAATAGAATGTCTAATCAGACAATCTGAGTGCGTCATCAGGACCGGCACGCTCTAAATCAGACCTAAGGGCGCTGATTATGGTAGGGTCGAAGTGATTATCAAAATATGTCATAAATGGTGACCTAATCATGGGAAAACGGCTCCCGTTTAGGCATATTTCTAATTAGGCACTTTTCAACTTTCCGACATAAGATCCCGCAGACGGTGGGTTTCGATAAAGAAACCAGATCTTGGGGTCCGTTTGTGCGGCTCGTTTCAAAGATACGTACTTCCTAATCGCGAATGTTCACCCATGCGCGACGGGTTCTCAAAAATACTTACCTTGCATCTGATTTATCTATCGAAAACATGAATCACGTCTTCTAACCTCAAAATGGCAGAGGCCGTTTGTACTCTTAATCAACCGTCCTGCGAATCGCCGTTAACAAGGCTTCAAGATCACTGCAAAATGGCCACAGGAATCATCGACCTTCCCAGTGAAATTATCGCCAAGATATTCGAAGAAGGAAAAAACACGGCAGACGAAACACCCTTCCTTACTGTCGACGCACGCCGGAACGAGGGCGTCCCATGGGAGGTTCTCACAACCCAAATTTGCTTATATTTCCGCCGGGTCTCGCTTGCGACGCCCACGATGTGGACGTCCATAGAAGTGGACGCAGGTTGCAGCATCGACAACATTTTCGACAGGCTGGAGCGCTCGGGTGCTTGCGACCTCAACATCCGGATCGAGTCCGCCGGCCAGGATGCTACAATGAGCATCCCTCTTCTCGATGCGATCATGGACCTCATCCTCCCCCATTCCCACCGATGGCGCAGCCTCTGCTTGAGGTACACATGTGAGCGTGGGGAACAYCCCATCGTCCGACGCATTTGCKCTGCGCCCGCGCCAAGACTGCAGATCCTTTCCCTGACGGTCGACGACGTCAGCGAGGCCGACCTCACCTTCTGCAACCGCRGCGTCCACAGTCCCCACATTTTCACGGATAACAGTCCCCGGCTGAAGTTCCTGCGCCTCCGTGGACTCGGCACGCAGCTTTTTCGCCCGCCCTTGAATGCAATTGTTACTCTYCATCTCGATCAAATTCGATATCTTCCCCTGCAATATGCGGCGCTTCGGGACATCTTGATGTGTTCTCCATCTCTGGCCAATCTTTCCATTTATGGTGATATCCTCGCMCCCGGGTCCTGGCCCAACCAGCGAGTGAACACTCTCGATCTCCCGAATCTGCAGTCATTAAGGATGTTCAGCCAGTCCGGCGAGACGTACTCCGGGATGATGTTTCTACTCAATGCACCGATGCTCGAATCCTTGACGCTGAAGTCCCTCCAGGAGCACGATTTAGACGACTTGTGGAGTATTCCCAACCAAAGCTCCAGATTTCAAAACCTTCGCTCTTTGCACTTTGTCGAGTTCGATTTCACAGAGTTGAATTACCTCCGCATCTTCCAGACATTCCGAGACATCACCGTCTTTACCGCCTTGTGCRYGCCCGTTGGRCRTTCGCCACTTCTTAGACTTCTGTCACTGGGRAGARTTGATGGCCCCRGTGGGGAGCCCTATGTGCCGTGGCCAAAGTTGCAGACACTAGSGTTCGCCGCRGACGTTTGGGGCGAGGACGACGGTGTGGTCGACGGTGTGATCGCAGCACGATATGATTGTGGYAAACCTGTCAGTACCATCATGTTCGCAGTCAGTTCCGACGATGGGGCGGAAGCGGAGCTCACGTTGGATTTTGGAGAACGTGACGACTTTAAACTCAAATTTTGCTCCGAGTCCCTCGTATGGCCAGAGGAACAGGCGTACGGCGACCACGAGGATGTTTTGTTCGACTAGTTTCAGTATTGTTTTTCTAGGGTACCAGCTACTTTGTAAATTGATCTACATCATGGAAATGCACTCGCCTGTGGAAATTTACCGTGTTTGCCTTGAAGCTGGTCCTCAAACTTCGAAAGGCCGTCAGGCTGAGACATCTAGTTCATCGGTCATTATCAGGTTTTGCAGAAGTTGTGCGAGAAATAGGCATACCCGTAACCCGCGACCGGGGCTCTTTGAGCGCTGTCTGGCTATAAATTGGCATGGGTCCACAACTGTCCACAATTCCCAGATCTTCTAGCGCATCTTCTCCCGTTCGATGGCCGACACCCTTTAAATCCATCTCTTCAAGCAGATTCGCCTTCGCCTTTCAGCAAGTAACCTCCAGTAAGTCGGTCATTGAAAATTGACAGTTGATCGGCACCCGCAGCACCGGTTTCCAACCCAAACTTTCCAATAGACAATGAGATGCGTGTAAGTAAAGATAGTGAGATTGCCGACGAAAAGATGCCAGGTATGGTTGATCAGCGACCCGCTTGACGGTGGAATATAGGAATCGTCGCTGGTTCCAACGCGCTTCTTCCTTCCTTTGTCAGATGATTCGCGGTCCAGAGCCACTGACTGAAGAACTTTCGTTTCAAGTTTGTTTGTTTGTTTGGTATTTGTGATTCGCATCTTGATTCTTCGCTGAGTTGTATGACGCGCCTCGAACCTGGTGTATGGAGATTACCAAGAAACTTGTGAGGGCTTCACTTTCCATTTCGAGTGGCTAATCAAATCTGAAGATAAAGTCACAATGATTTAGAGGGTAATTAGTGCATATAATGATATCAATGACAGGTGTCAGTCTAAGCCAAGTCTAAGCCAATATGTTCCGATTGAACTCACGAAAGTGACGAGCCCGATTTATTGAGCTTTGGAATACATAATCGGCTAAAAACATAAGATGGTGAGTAGAAAGGCAGGATATACCACCAGGGCTATCTGCCGTCGAAGATAAGGGCTGACGACCGAAACCGTCTTGTAGTATGTTGCTTTGGATGCGCGGCAGCGTTTTCATGTAACAGGCTTAGGTATTCAGCAAAAGGATGATGAATATATAAACCTGACATGATTTGTCTCTAGGAATGCATGAAATACACGCTCGGTACCCTATAAATTTCGCCATACGATCTATAGAATGATGCCATTTTTACAAGCAGTTCAGTCGCCACCAAGAAATTGGAGGTTTCACAAGCGTACTTGCATAGTACACCTAGGTACTGGCCTCATTTGTCGACTTAGCCTGGGTGACCTCCTCCGAAGCCTAAACATATTTCACGAGCCGTTAGAATCTCTCTTAGGATTTGTGCAAAACATTCAAACGAACCGGGGTCTCGACGTTGGTAGATACAGCCTCACCCTCAGCGTGGTTTTCCTTTTGCAGATACCAATCAATCCCAGCCATTGCTACGTGGGGTATGATGTGTGACTGACCGTCGGAGACGCCTTGGGCACGTCGCTTTCCTATGGGTATGCAGAGGAGTAGTCAGCACAAATCTTTGCATGGTGTAGGGAGAAACAGGAGCAATACACACCTCAGACACAGCGATTGACGCGCTGACATCTGCAACAGTGCCTTCATCGTCCGTCATAGTCACCACAGGTGCAGYTTCTTCCACTATCTCAGCTGCAGCTGGTTCAGGCGCGGMGTCCGTGTGCTTCAGCGTAGGGTAGTCGTGTCTGTCGTCATGGACCAAGTGCTCGCTCTTCCTCGCAGATGGGGAGACGAGGTAAAGGAACTATAGGCGTGTGAGCGGCTGAGCGGCGAAAGTGCAGAAGAGAAGAAGAGACTTACGGCGGGAACAAAGACAAGTGCCGAGCCAACCTATGTAACATGATCATGAATATAGTGATATACCGGTCAGGCCACGGTTGGGAGGCAACGATAATTAAGAATGACGGACTATCCAGGGGGTGTCGGATTTTATATTGGCCCCACCTGCATGCGATGTGGAAGACATAGCGCGTCGGGGGGGCCAAACGTGCAGACGAGGTGGTAGTCTGTGCACGACGTGCAGCAGACGTGAAGGCGTTGCGGGCGAGGCGAGCAGACATATTCTGTGGTGAAGGAGGAGGCCAACTTGTGGAGCCCATTATGCTTCCGGGTCAGACCGGCATCAATGACGTCATAATTTGTTTGCCCACAAGACCACCCAACACGAAACTACATAACACGCATTCAGCACGCATCCGAGTCCGATCCGTGCACTCATCAACCTCGCACTTGTGTCAAATCCAAGGATCTGTCGTAATCCGTACTAAGATTGGTTGACACGGACTGGTTGAAATGGCTGGCCAGGACGCATTCAAATGGCCGGTAAGGGCGCATTCAGATGGCTGACAAGGACGAAACGAAATCTTCTCGGTATAAATTCACCTCYTYATGGCGAGTACAGAGCATATCGGTCTTGCTCTCAGACTACTCAGAACATCTCAACAGAACAACCACAAGGTCCCCCCATAAGGGCYCCGCCGCCACCATGATGGACCTCTGGTCCATYATGTCCACCTTGCAACCACATTTCAAAGCGATCCTTGTAGGACTTCTGGTGTCCTGGAGTGTTGGACTCGAGTTGAACTCGGGGATAATCTCTACAACACTGTCAAATCATGTTGAGTCTAGACGGGCTCTGTTTACGCTGTCCGTGCCTGCATTTCGCGGCAATGTCGACTCCAACAGTGCCTCTGGATCGCGTCTGTTGAGATCTACCCTCAGCAACGCCGTGGCCGCCGCAGAGACCAAAGACGCTTTCATATTCACCTCTACTGTCTACTCTCCAGTTCCKTTCTCTACCGACCTTTCCGAGAACAAAATCCCCCAASCCCTCAATCCAACAGATATCGCCGACAGCGCCYACATCCGCATTCCAGACTATCGGCAAAAAGACTCGGTCTCAAACATCGATWCCAAACCGGAYACCATCTCTACAAAACCATCTCAAACGTCCRGGTAAGAACCWTTCAATTATCTGKCCATGCATATCTCAATAAGCTAYATTAGCTATTCCCGCCGCGCAATTCCTACTCGGACTTCTAGCRAAATGCTTGCTAGATCACAGGAATTCGCACATGACACCTCGGTCTCTTTCACCCTCCTACTTGCTCTTTCAGTGATCGCGTTTGGCTTCTGTGCCTCGCTCCTGAGCCATMTCTCTGTTGCGAAGATYATCAAGCTAGTCTTCCTCTCTGTCATAGTCTGGACTATCTGCTCCGACATATCCGYGCTGGCTGTCGACATGATAACTCTCTTCATGCATGCGTCCATCCTGTCCCTTGACTACGTTTGTCTATCGTTGGAGCACCTCTTTTTGTTGATTCGCCGCRTCTGGGTTTTCGTGAAGGATGTGGTCGAGCACGTCAGCCTCTCGTTGTTCCGCGCCTTTTCTTTCCTTTCCAGCTCACGGGACCTTCCCGCCATCGCGCTCGAGCATGTGGTTCACTTTGTTTGCAAGACGGCCCTTTYTACCACACTCGACGTCCTAGTGGACGTGCTGGTGTTCGTCGAAGCGAAGGTCCTCCGTGGACCCGAGCCGACTGCAGTCAATCGTCGGATGCGCAGGATCATCGATCGCCTCCGTGCGAAAGGYCTCTGGCGTCCCGCGCTGACGTCGGTCGTGCTAAAGGTGCCRATGGTCCACCTACCCCAGCGCGTGGACTTCCGAGCGACGGAAAAGGCCGTCATTCCGTTGAGATACTTGACATTCTGGGCRATCGAGCATCCGCGCGTGACCAACTTGCATGTTGGCGGGTGCACGGAGAAGAAAGAGCGTGTGGTTTTGCACTCGGCGCACATGTCGGATGAACGCGGAAGAAAGGAGCTCAAGAACGAATGGCTTTCTTTATTGCAGCTCAGCGCCAGAGGCAAGTCAGTCTGGCATCAGTCTATGGTGGTCGATCGATTCAAGGAGGAGTCACCAACGAGTTCAAACTAGCCATGGTAAATTATGTGTCCGTATATAAACCGGAAGATGCTCACGATGCTTGTAACAGACGTTCTATCCGCGGGGGACCCTCAGCGCTCATATTGAAAATAAGGGCGGCTTCCTACGCCGCTTGTATGCGACGTTCCTCCTGGCTGAAATCGTATGTCTTTTTCTTTCCTGTTCCTGCGCTTTCCAGAGAACTGACGTGTTGGTTYAGATGGTCGCCATCGAAGCTCTCCAYGAGTGTGGCGTCGTTCATTTTGAAATCGTCAGCGAAAACCTGCTCATGAGCGACGAGGGCCATATCGTCATTTCAAACTTCACTCAGTCRAGGAGGCACTCGTGCGCCRCATCCTCGCGGCGCATGAGCTTCACCCACACCCCGATGMCAAGGGAAGGCGAAGATGCGTTGGAGAATGCGGCTGACARGGCMATACGTCGCGGCTACGTCGACTACTACATGATGGCCCTGCTGTACTACGAAATGCTCACCGGAAGGGTATGTCTCCTTCTGTACTCAATTGAGCGCTGCTGACCCAGTCTGTCTACAGCGCCTCGAGTTCACCGCTCCTTACGTACACGAGCCCATCGCCAACCGCAAGGGCCAGGAGCAGCTACTATGCAAGGACGATATATCCTTCCTCTCGATGGTGTGTGCCCACACCTACTCCCCTGTTGGGGCAGCCACTAACCTTAGTTTCCATGTCCCAGAAGGTCTCAAGTTGGGCTACCGTGAAACACCCTATTGACGGCGGTGATACAGACTACAGCCTCGTACACAAATATCGGAATTATTGAAGATGAGATGAGACCAAATAGGGTATTGGCTATTGTATTAGAACCATAAGAATATACGCGAACAGGTTGATCCCTTCTACTTTCATGGGGAACCGCAGGGGGACAGAATCTGTGCTATGTGCTAAATTGCACAGAGTGTGTATCACGGCATCCATGAAAAACAGGAACCGATGAACGATGCAGAACTACGTTCGCCGCAGGCTCGGATCATAGCGGTCACAGCCTACACGCGTCAGCCACTCATCGCGTGCTGTCTCCCGCTGGCACACGACGCTCCCGCGCCCCATACACGAACCGCTCGCGCACGCGTGCGTCCCGCGCCGTCGGAGGGAGCCGACCTTCTTCCCCGCACGGTCACTGAGGCCCCGCGTCGCTGTGGCAGCGTACCCGAGCGCGCCGGGGTCTGCGACGCAGCCGCCCCCGCGGGAGAGAGGAGCGAGGGGCAGACAGAGGCGCAGTGCAGGTAGTGTACGAGTGTCTGATGCATACGCGATAACGCGCAGGTGCTGTGCACTGCTCAGCGTTGGAGCGAGGGCCGAGAGGATGTGGAGCTGCAACTCGGTCGGGAGCGCGCTAAATGATGATGCTACCGGCGTGTGAGCCTGGGACCCCTCTGCAGAAGTTAAGGGGGAAGGGGATGCAGCAGCGGCGGTGCACTCGCAGTCGGCGCACACCTCTCTCGTCGGAGCGGGAGCAGGGCGCGCATTGCGCAACATGATGCGTGCGTACTTGAGCAGTTGACGCGCCTCGCTCGCCGCTGCGTGCTTGAGACACGTGTGCTGCGCAAGGTGATACTTTAGCTTGGTCTGCAGGCCCGTCCAACTACACCCACTTCCTGGTGCGTAGGCCCCGATTGCGTTGTGTAAAGAGACGACCTCGTGAAGGGCGAGCCTGCTGTAGTCCTGATCCTGCCCATCGTCGGCGGCGTCGACGGCGGGATCTTCCGTAGCGTTGGAATAAAGGTCGACCCGTTCCATCGTCCAGCAGCGGCTTACCGCGCATACAACAGCTCGTGCGCCAGCGTAACCCATGGTGTTCGCGTTCGCGTGCAGCTCAGCTAACTGACATCGTTCGTCAGATATGTAAGCCGCGAGCGCGAGTGCGTCGACAGGGGTGATATTCGTCATAGAAAGGTGGAGCAGTCGGAGCGAGGGCAGGTTGGGCAGCAATGCGAAGAGCGTGCTCTTGAATGCGGGAGACAGCGGGTTATTGGAGAGGACGAGCGCCGAGAGCGCCGACGTTTGAGCAATAGGGAGGGAAGGAATCTGGAGAGATGATATGAGCGCCTCCGCGATATCTGCGGTGCCTTCTATGTCATTCTGTAACGCGGTCAGCACTGCGGCATACGAAGGATGAAATCGACGGACGAAACGTAGGTCGAGGGTCGTCAGTCGTGGTGCGTTGTTCCTTCCAGGATCATTCTGTTGCAGGTGTATATTTTCCAACCAACTAATCAACGCGCGTATTCCGCGATCTCCAAGGTGCACACCACGCAGCGATAGAGAATCAAATGACCTGGGAAACTGGGCTGGTGGTAAGGGGGTAAGATTTCTTTGCGCTCAAAGGTACAGAGACATACCTTGTTGCGAACTGACATCGTCACCAGCCGTCAGCCATCGAAACAAGACCTCGCAGCCGTCGTCGAAGAGCGGGGTGTGGCTAATCGCACACAGGCGTTGCGTCGGACTGGACCGCAGATAGTTGATGCAATCGCGGCCTGCAGAATCACTGTCATATGTTATGCAAAACACGAAAGCGAATTAGAAACTCTTTGTTTCAAACGAACCTATCCCAAGAATACCTGCCTCGGAGGTCATCGTAGAGAAAATAAACAAGACCTAAGTTGACTGAGGTATGTACGAAAGGCTTAGCGTCTAAGTATTTGTCAGCGAAATTATTCAACCTCAGCTAGCTTCGAAGCGTCCCTCTCAAGTCCCTCTCCCTCCCTCTCCCCATTTCTATCTATCAGCGCACACGATGACAGTCCCTATCCCTTGTGCGCAGGGGTACTTCTCATGCGTTTTGTTATCACGCGGAAGCGTACAACCGTTGTTCATTCGCCCATACCTCATTTTCCACTATCGTTCCTTTCCATTTGCCTATTTGCCTTCCCATTCTCCTCCCACTCCCTCTACCCACTTATCCTGCGCTCTCCTATCTCTGCACCACGCGATAGACCTGTCACTAATAATCACCCCGATATCCTCAGATTGCGTCCCCGCATGAGTGGAATACCTCCTCGACATCCTACCGACGCTGAGCGCTCGTCCTCGTCGTTACCTGCGCTATCCAGGCCGCCTGTTCGACGCGTGTTTTGAGCTCCTCTTTCGGTCTGGGCGCAGGAAGTAGTAACATTCAAACGCTCGCAGAATGTTTCCAGCCTCTCGCCGACTTTGTACCTGCACGCGCTGGCCTCGAATGATCGACATTGACGGGAGGTTTGGCGAGTTATACCCAAGCTATACCTGTGTTAATATGGCATAACTGGTACTTCGATCCCTCAATGCCTCACCGAGTATCGACCGAGCTCTTCGGCATCCTCGTCTCCAGCGTGCACTCCGAGCCGCAGTTTTTCCTATTCCCGGCACCGTGCTCATCCGTGCGCGTTCCTTATGTGTCCTACACGCGTCGCGTGCTTTTCCGGCGCCGTGCGCCCCCTTGTCTCATTTACTCCGACCGTCCTCTCTCCTCTCTGCCCCACAGGTCTTGGGATTACCACACCCCCTAAGAGAAGTAATCATACGAGTACATCGCCGTCGAAGACGGCCGCCGCCGCGCGGACCCTCCATGTTCGTGCCCCCATGTCTAGCTATCAGCGCACACGATGACCTAACGCAGTCGCAGTTTCCCTATCCCCTGCCCACAGGGGTACTTCTCATGCGTTTTGTTATCACGCGGAAGCGTACTACCGTTGGTTTTTTGCCCATGCCTCATTTTCCTATTATCGTTCCTTTACCATTTGCCTTCCCATTCTCCTCCAATTCCCTCTGCACACCTGTCCTGCGCCCGTCTATCTTTGTGCATCGCGCAATAGACCTGTCACTAATAATCACCCCGATATCCTCAGACTGCGCCCCCGTATGGCTGGAATGCCTCCGTCGCCGCCCTCTTCGTCCTCGGCATCCTCCCCGCGCTAGTCCTCGTTGTTGCCTACGCTAGCGAGGTCGTCTGTTACCACTGTAGCACCTGAATTGCCGTGCCTCAGACCTTACTGCAAGTTGCAATTTTTCCTACAGTTATAGTTATTGCAATACAGCTGACGGGGCTACACCAGGACCAGGAGCATAAGTATTTCCGTACTATCTATTTCAGAACACCAGTCCCTCTGATCAAGCCTAGATCAAGCGAAAAAGTGTCTGATCAAATGGCGCCCTTCTTCAATGAAAGCGAAGGTCGGTCCGTTCTGAATAAATATTGTTGAATATGTGTATCACAGAACCAAACGCGATGGTTCCCCAGGAGCTGTCAAGTAGTGCGTCATCGATTTCAACCAAAACATTGAGGAGTCCGTTCCTGCATACAGCACGTCCATTAGCTCCCGATAGTCCTCACCTTCGTTGGCACGTATCTATATGAAAGCAAAAATGAGGATTCCCACATGCGAAAAGGGAGGAAATATGTACTTACACTGTTGAGGGAGGCTATGTATCGAGGTTTATAGATGGAAGCCGGAATACACAAAGGTGGCAGCCCGTTCCTGATCAGCGGGATTGACGATAAAATGCGTGATAGGCGCCCGTTTCCGTCCTAGCATGAACCGTGTTCAGAATAAACAGGAGGAAAGCAAGATTCTCGAAGACTCGCCTCAAAAGGGTGAATGGAGACAAACATATGACTGATCCAAGCGGCGGAGGCGAACGGATCCACATCGGTCTGTACGATAAGTTCCTAAATTTGACGTATCGTCAGTACAGTTAACATCGATATAGATGTGACGGCCGATAAAGCTTTCCGGTACTTATACGTACGTTGAAACGCGTGCAAAATATCCTCAATTCCGCATCAACCTTATCCCAAGGGCAGAACTGCACCCTAACGAGTTCTCCTCGTATAGTAGACGCTGCCGTGACGTTTACTTGGGATATTTGGCGGGTTATACCTGCGTTAGTATAGCACAGCTGGTATCCAGCTGGCGTGTTACAGTACAAGACCCGGCTTGTGCGCATAAGCGTTGCGTGCAATCGACATATTTTCCCAACTGTGAGATTCGTGGGGCCAAATTGGAGAGAGTTGAAAGCATCGCTCATGGCCTACTCTCCCGCATAAAATTAGCGGCGTGTCAAAGACAATAAATATTGTCACCTTATGTGTATCTTGGAGAATAGAAATCGCGTCTGCGCAGTTTTGAACGACACCGCGTATTGGGTGATTTATCCTGTCTAATGGTAGCGCTTTGTTGAAGAATCCATAATAAAATAGATCATTTGAGCTCTGTAATTCACATTACAAATGAGGATATGTGTCGGCCGGTACCACAGCGTAATCGACTTACATCAATATCGAACTGGAATGTTTTTTCTAAAACATTAGTCTCGAGGCAGTGTAAATTCAGTGCGAATGCCATAATATTCCTTCCGGTACCCATTTCCTTCCACTCCTTGAGCATGTTCTGTATCTCGTCCTGGTTGACTGTGCATTGGGGAAATGGGTCATTTGCTGTTGATCGCCATCGCTGTCTCGGCGAAAATCCGAGGGATAGACCATGCTTGTAGGAGAGCACTATTAATTTAATGAGAGATAATTTGCCTACTTGTTAGCGAGCACTGGCATAGAAATTCTACTTACGCCCCAACTGTGTGTCTTCTTGGATGGCAGACCATGATCGCGCAATCCAATGATCCAAGTCCGAATCCAGAAGCAACGATTGCAACTGCAAAGTTTGCATTATTTCAAAGAAACTTGTATTTTATGAGCTGAACATCTCACTAACCTCTTTGTAAAGCAATAGAGCAGTTATCTTGCTCCCTAGGGCGAAGCGCATGTCCGCTACTCTCAGCAGCAGGTACGGCAGACGATTCTGACCATCAAGGAGAGATTCCCAGATCCTGGCCGAGGCAGCGCAGACATGACCGTTGGAACGTTCGACGATAAGGGAGTTACTAAGCTGCGAAAGCTTATCCGGCTCCAAGTCGCTGAGCGGTATATCCTATAAACATGATTTAAGTTTCGGTGCCACTTATAAGTCGACGGTGATAAAACAGATACACTACAGTAACTGATTTATACTGAAGAAGTGGAGGGCGCTCCACATTGTTGAAGAGTATGGTAAGATCAAGGTTACTCATGATGGTTTACTTGAGTATGGTGAATAATAAAGAGTGCATTGTGGGGGAGAGTCCGAGGGAGAACTGCCTGAGAGACTCTTTTTTAGGACATCAGCGGCCGATGCTGTTCACCGGGCCGAGGCCGCTGCAGTGCCGAGTGGCAATCAAACCGCCCTTGGGAGTGGACACGCCAAAAACAAATCTCTGATGGAGTCCGATTTCCACACCGGCAGCACGCCGCATTGCGGGTCTCCTGCTCCTTCGTTCCACCACGCCAGCGCCCATCATGTCCTCGTCCCGGGCGACATACACAGCCCTCACGCCTGAGTATGCGGACTTCGCCATCCCACACACGCCCGTAGGACCGCGCTCCGGCCTGTCGATATCACAGACGCACGACGACGCCGGGTTCGACTCGCACGATGTTTTGAGTGGTGGGCGAAAGGACGGGTGCATGCGGAGGTGGCTCGTGCGCGCGCGCGACACCGCGCGGAACAACACGGGGCTGCTGCTCGTCGCGTCGTCACAGGCGTTCTTCTCGCTGATGAACGTCGCCGTGAAAAAACTGAACGGTATCGATCCGCCAGTGTCGACCCTGGAGGTGCGTGCTTTGCCCCGATTCCCCATGGGTCGTTTTCTCAGAATGCGCAAATATAGCTCATCGTTGTGCGCATGGTATGTGTTCGAATGCGCTTGGGGTTTCGGTGAGGTTGACAGAAATGCAGGGCATAACGTATGTGTGCTCCATGACATATATGTAGGTGATCCCACATCGTCGTTGTCGATATAATTGAGAGCTCACGTATTGTATTCAGGCTATGGACGGGTATCCCCGACCCATTCTTGGGCCCCAAAGGAGTCCGCTTGCTATTGGCGTTCAGAGGCTTTATCGGGTCGGTGGTCTATACCTGTATCTCTCTAGCGTCGGTGTTCGCTGACCCATAAACCCTCAGCTTCTTCGGTCTATTTGGCATCTACTATTCATTGCAATACCTCTCCTTGTCGGATGCTACGGTGCTGACGTTCTTAGCGCCCATGTGTACCACCGTAACCGGCTCTTTTTTCCTGGGCGAGAAGTTTACCCGCCGCGAGGCCCTCGCAGGACGTGAGTTCTGCTTACATGTGGGCGCCTACAGTGTTCTCATTGTTTCGCAGTCGTCAGCCTTATCGGGGTTGTGCTAATAGCGCGACCCACGGCGCTCTTTGGTGACGTACATGCCCCTAAAATGCCCGCTATCGCAGGCGACAGCAGCCAGCTACCGGGAGATCTCGCAGAGAAGGGCACTCCCAGGGACCGCTTAATTGCGGTTGGGTGAGCGCAGCCTTTTCCCGTATATTGATCAATATTGACCCCTCTTCCTCGAAGGATGGCCATGATCGGTGTTATAGGTGCCACGGGCGCTTGTAAGTATTATCTCCGACCTGCTTCTTTAATGAAAGCTAAGGTTTGATACGCCCTAGATACCTCTATTCGCGCTATAGGAAAAAGGGCACACCCTCTGCATTCGTTAACATCATTTTCCTTGTTATGCGTCGTCGTTTCAACTACAGGGTATGATGTCTTCCCCACACACATTCATCTTGAGAGCTAACTCCAGAGCACTGACGGATACAGGATAATATTCGGCAAAGTGACTTTTGTTGTTCCTAACCGTATCGAGTGGGTTGCACTACTGGGCATGATAGGCGTGTTTGGCCTCTTCGCGCAGGTACAATCCAGAGGTCCCTCCTCAAGGTACTTTCCTGCGAGCTGACCACTCTTCCTAGGTTCTTTTGACGATGGGGCTGCAGCGCGAAACTGCGGGCAGGGGAACGATGGCCGTTTACACCCAAGTGCGCTTATTATTCTCCGTCCAACTGTCTGCCCACACTCATGTCCACGCAGGTGGTGTTCGCGACCATCTTGGAGCGCATTTTTTTCAAGGCCATTCCCACGGCGCTCTCCATCATCGGGACTCTTTTGATCATCTCGTCCGCCATTTATGTTGCCGTGCGTATTCAATCATTCACCGTCGCACAGCCTTTAGCTGATATGGCATCACACAGTTGACGAAGGAGCAAGAAAAACCCGTGCGGCCGAAGGGCCTTGTGCTGCGCCAGCTTTCAGGCGCGGATTCGGGGTCTGAGATGGAGCAAGGCTTGCTGAGCGCCGAAGACGACGTTGAGGACAGTACGCTGCATGATCCAGACAAAGCCAGCTTGCAGCTGGAGACGCGCGAGACAAAGTGACGGCGGGCGCGTGAGCTGTTTTATTTGTAGCACAGTGTATATAGAGACCTGTGGGGGACATCCGGATAGATATGTTGGTGATACCCATGTACTAGACGGACAGTTTAGTTGTATGTATATGTAAAATATTTGTGCTTCTGGTTTTCCGTCCCGGTTTATAACTGAGTGGCATTTATCGCTGTAAACATTTTCGATCCTTTAGTCAATATTTTTGAGCCTTTAAGTTTGGGTCAAGTTTGGCTGATACGTGTTGAATCATTAGTCAACGTTCAACGTTCAACAGTCAGCGATTTTTTTCTTCTCTTCGTCTCGTGCAAACACCGCCCTGCGGCATTTCCCGAATCCAGTCCTTGCCTGGTCGCCGCGAGACGTCACCAGACTCTCTTCTCATCAATCGATATCAACAAGCTCTGACTCGATTCCTCATAACAGACGACTCCTAGAAACGAGGATGCTGTTTCGTATTCTTGACCTTCACGAGCTATCTAATCGAACAATATAACAGAAAAATATCACTACTTCCTTCATCACTTATCCATCTCCGAAGGGATCCTAATAACATCCATGGCGGACCTCTCTCAGAATCTCCCAAATCCTGTGCCGGCAAAAAAGAAGGTGTATAAACCACCTATCCTCGGAGTGGGGGATGTACTTGGGGCGGGCGACACGTACCTGGTTGCCGACTTCCTGCCGCCCGAACAAGCGGATGGTGTCTTCGAGAAATTGCAGGCGGAAGTCAAGTGGCAGAACATGTACCATCGCGGTGCGTACGACTATGATTCTTTGCTTTTGTACTGGTGACTGATTTCCGAGGGCAGGTGGTGATGTGCCGCGACTTGTAGCTGTCGAGGGCGAAGTGGCGGAGGACGGTAGGTACGTCTGCGTTTCGCTGGCGGAGGGAGCAAGCGTAGAGGCTTACGCATAAAGTGTCTCTAGTTACCCAATATACCGCCACCCGGCCGATCGCTCGCCGCCACTGGACCCATTCTCTGCGACGGTGGCGATGATTCGCGCCCACGTCGAAAAGGTTGGTCGCCACATTCTGAATACATGACAAGCACTACGCTGACCGCGCCGCAGGCCCTCAACCACCCGGTGAACCATGTCCTCATCCAGCTGTATCGAGGTGGTAAGGACTGCATCTCCGAGCACTCGGACAAGACGATCGATGTCGTCCCCGGCTCGAGCATCGTTAACGTCTCGTTCGGCGCAGAACGCACGATGACCCTGCGCCAAAAGAGGGACCGCACAGTGGCCGCCGCAGATGAGCTACATCCCCCCCCGCGACCGAGCCAGCGCATACCGCTCCCGCACAACTCACTGTTCGTCATGGGCCTCGCGACGAACGCGCAGTGGCTGCACGGGATCAACCACGACAACCGCCCGCAGAATACAAAAGCGCCCGCGGAGCAGGCGTACGGCGGTGTGCGCATCAGCCTCACGTTCCGCCGCATCGGGACGTTCCTCAGCCGCGACGGTGCCCGCATTTGGGGGCAAGGCGCACGCAGCAAGACGCAGGAGGACGCGGGGCTCGTGGTGCAAGACGTGGAGGAGGTTAAGCGGCTGACGCTAGCGTTTGGGGGCGAGAATCAGCAGAGTGTCTTTGACTGGGATGCAACGTATGGGGAGGGTTTCGATGTGTTGCATTTTATTGAGGAATAAGGTGTTGCCGAAGTGCAGTTCTACAACTTTTTGGCTCTCGAAATATCCACAGTGTAATAATATCATTTTCTCATTTCCAGACTATCTCCGTGCAGCATCGAAAGCGTACAAAAAGGATATCTTATTGACAGGGATATCTTCCAGCTAAGTATTTCAGTGGCGATGGTATAATTCAATAATTATCCTGAAGAAGAGTTTCACAATGAAGGAAATAGTGGCCAGTAGTACTGAATCCTGATGCTGCGCCACAATTTTTTTTGCTTCGTCCGTTCTCAAGTGCTTCTATAGCTCAGACAAACAAAGCGCTTCCAGATAAACAGTTAAATTGTAAGGATACTAACGCTGTTTAGATTTGCAAGGATAAAAGATAAACCAAGAAAGAGAATAGATGTAGTAGAAGACATAAGCTCCAATGTACTACTGTTTGATAGGGTACGCATAGCAGGTTATGGAGGATTTGGAATGGGGTAGAATGCGGATGAAGATAGATGAATGTAGTTGAAGCGGGGGCACGGATGGCAGATGTAATTATAGTGAACAGTGATAAGAACAGGGCGGGAAGAGAATAAGTACAGAAGGTAACCATATAGTATCTATGGATAGGTAGGAATAATGTAACGCGGGGAGGAATAGAGAGTAATATTGATGAAGATGTGAATAGTGGTGTTTTGGAGGAAGGAGTTTAAGCGGAAATAGGTATCGCAAGTTTATTCGGGGTGTAGAGGTAGTAGGCACGAGCTGACTCGATGGGAAGTCGGGGCGAGGTTGAAGAATCATCAAGTGAGAAGGTCATGAAACATGAACATCAATAGCGCACGTAAAACGGGAAGGAGGAAGGTCGGTGCGTGAAAGCCATGCAGGCAGTCGTTCAAAACATGAAGGCATTATAAATCGATTGATGAAATGGTGGAATGTTTGTTTGACTAGATTGGTATAAGTGGCGAAGGCAAGATTCATTGCGGAGCAGAAGCAGATCTACCCAGGCTGAAGGCGTCAAATATCCGCTGACGTGGAGCGTGGGTCTGGATGAGGAGCTATACCGGGTTATGCGGGGATGGTTGTCGAACATAGATCGGGGATTACAGACGAGGTTGGGCAGGTGGAAGGGTGAGAAACGGGAATAGCTTGGTATCAGATGGTAAAAGCAGATTGCGTGGCTGGCGACCAGCCTCCTTCCTCCCATCATCGACGTGTTGCCAGCACCCTATACCACCCGCCATGCACCCGCGTCAAGGCCCATGTCGTCGCCCGGCCGCTCGACCATCCCGCCCGAGCGCACGGCGGACGGACGTGCGTGGGGCGACGTCTCCCAGCTGCCAGATATCGTGCGGCCGCCGCTGCTCTCTGTCGTGGTCGTTGCGCCTTCGATGGTCGCAGGCGCGGTGACGAAGCTGCCGGCCGCGGTGCTAATGTCCGGCGGGCTCTCGCTGTCGATGGTCTGCCCGCCCGGGCGCGGGTGGATCCAGCGATTGGCAGGGGAGGTGGGCAAGCTGCTGTTGTTCCAGGGGATCGCGATGCCCTGGCGCTCAGGTGAGTGGTCCGTTGATTGTGGCGGTGATTGGGATTGGTCACGGCCTTCGGTATGGAAGTGGATGGGAACGGGCGTTGGAGGCGTTGCTGTGAGGTCGGACGGGTTTAGCGAGTAGAAGGATGCGGACGTGTATGATTCGGGGATCTGCTGTGCATGCGACTGGCTTTGCTCTGCTGACCGGGCCACTATAGGTATGGCCATGGGCATAGTTCGCACAGGCGATCCTCTCGCTTCGTCGTCGTCGCTGGCACTCCGGTTTTCAAGCGCGATCTCCTCCTCTTCGTCTAGCCGACTCTCATGATGAGCCACCGGAGGATGCTGCATAAATGCGATGGGGCGCCCAAAGGTGTAATTCTCGGCGCTCAGATTCTCGCTACCGCTCCGCGAGTGCGTTCCGCCCGACGAATACCCCTCTGCCTCCACCTCCTCCCGGCGTGCACGCTCCAAAAGGCGGTTCGGGGCCACCTCCACGCTCCCATTCTGGCTCGCACTCCCGCTACTCGTGCTGGCGCCGCTAACGTCGCGGTTCCGCGTCGTCATCTCCGTCGTCGCCGCCGCCGCCGGCAGCTCGACGTCCTCCTCGAGGCGCGCCATCGACGAGTTCACGCGGCTGCGCGGGCGGCTGCCGATCCCTAGCCCGCCGAGCCCCGCCGCGGGCCCCGTCGCACCGCGCATGACGAGCTCGAGCTGGCTCAGCGACGCGGCTGCGCTGTGCACGAGCGAGCGCATCGATGCCCCTAGCGAGTTCGCGCGGTCGCGCGCGGATGCTGCGGAATGCGTGCGCGACCGCGAGCGCGCGTTGGTCGACGAGTGCCGCGAGCGCGTTGCGGAGTGTGTGCGCGAGCGCGCGCCGTCGCCCGAGGACGATGTCGTGAGCGACACGCGGCTGGCGCCGAGCAGCGACGCGCGGGGGCTCGGGCTCGAGGGAACGCCGAGGAGGCCGACGCGGTCGTGCTGCTCGTCCTCATCGCCATTGGGCTCGCCGTCCTCGTCGCCGTAGTCCGCGGGGGGCATGTCGCCGTCGGAACTCATGCCGCTGTCCGCGTACAGAACCGCCGGGTCGACGACGATGCCCCGGCCGCTCTCGACGCGGTGGCGCGGCGAAACCGTCGGGAAGGCGATCGGTGCCGTCTGCGTGCTCAGCGTGGACAGTGTGTACGCGGCGGATGGGATGTTGCCTGTGGGCGCCGTGGCGCTGCGCCCGCGGCCCTGGCCCTGCAGGTGCGGGTGTCGCGGGGGCATGGGAATGGAGGCACCGACCAGCGGCCGGGCCGGCGCAGCGGGGCTGCTGCTCTGGCTCAGGCTCGCCCGAGCTCTGCCTCCCGGCAGGAGCTCCGAGTCGGTCGATTCAGGATTTCCGGTGCTCTGCGAGAGGACGGAGACGCCCGCGGCGCTCCTGGTGCCGTGCGACGAGCTGACGCTCTGGCTGTGGACGTGGGAGCCGCCGGACATGCCCTGGCCAGACGACAAGGCGGAGGAGACGCCGGACATATTGCGGCCGTGTCCGGCCCCGAAGGGGCGGCGGGCACCGAATGGATGACCGCGTGAAGGCGATATGGGCTGGCCAAGGGAGGACATTGACCCGGAGGCGCGTCCGGACGAAGGTTCCTCGCTATCGATGAAGCCGTCTTCTTCGTCCTCTTCATCCTCATCCTCATCCTCGTCCTCATCATCGAGCTCTTCCTCGTCGTCGTCAATCTCCTCCTCCTCTTCGTCTTCTTCCTCCTCCCCGGTGGGACCAGAGCCCGACGCGCTCTCCTCTGTACCCGTACCAGGCGACGACGTAGACTTCGTGCTCTTGCTCTTCGAACTCGCCTTGGACCTGCGCTGTTCGCCGCTTCCCCCAGGGAACGGTACGGAATCTTTCGACGACACGTGTCCGGCGCCTGGCCGTGAGAAGGGATACGGCAGACTCAGCAGCGGCGCGCCCGCGCCGACCGACCCAGGGATCTTGTCCTTCGAGTTGCGCTTCACCATCCGCGGCGCCTCCAGCCCGGTGAGCATGCTCGTCGACGCGACGGGCTGGCGCTCCTCAAACCGCAGCGGCGCGATCGTCGGGTGCTTCGGCGCGTCCGCCGGCGCGTCGAAAAGGTCCTCGCTGATGCCCTTGCGGCGCGACGGCGACGGCAGCCCCGCAAGGCCAACCGCGGCGAACACGCGCTCGAGCCCCTCGTATGCCTCCGCGCCCGGCGCCTTCTCCAGCGGCGCGTCCCTGGCCTTCGCCGTCGCGGCGCTCCAGCGCTTCTGCCGGCTGCGCGTGCGCCTGTGGCGGAGTCCGTAGCCGTACCCAGGGACGGGCACGCCCGACCAGCGCAGCCCCGCCGCCCCGTCCGCACTGCGCCGGCGCGTCGTGATGCAGAACTCGAATGCGTCCTGGACGCGCACGCGCGTCGCCTCGCGCCATTCCCACGGGAGCTCGTCGCCGCCGTATTCATTGGCGCCGCCAGGCTGGTAGAAACTGCCGCGGTACGCGCCGTACTCGGATGCGGCCTCGGAGTATACCGAGCGCGTCTTCTCCTGCTCCGCCTCGTCCCAGCGGTGCCGCGGCCCACAGAGGCCACCGAGACGCTGGTTGGAGAAGACCCAGAGTCCAAGCCTGTACATCAGATAGGGCGATCAGACGCCGGCCGTGAGCTTGGGAAAACATAACTCACCAGGAAACAAGGAGCACCAAAATCCGCCATGCCGTCCACGTCGCATTGGCAATCAGCACTCCGCGCGAGTAGTCCGTCAACGACCCATCTGACCGGAAATACGTCCCGTCTCGTCGAGTGAAGCTGGTCGATGTCGAAAAGGCGGGGACTTGGGCCGCGCTCGAGAAGGAGAACAGCAGCGCCAGGCTCAGGCCCGCGCGTGGGAGGAGAAGTGCGACGGTGGACAGGTTCTGGGAATAGAAGAAGCAAGTCTCCGCGGTTCCCTGTCGCCAGGAGCCCTGGTTTTCATCGCGAAATTCGTCGAGATCTGACACCGGGCCGGACGACGACTGCACGTCTTCCGCGCTCGTATGCTCCGAGGTGAAGGCAGAGAGGCGGAGGTATTGGAGGAAACTGAAATTCGTGTAGGACGTCATGGCGGCATAGTTGAAAGCGGAAGACGACAGATAAATGGGCAGCATCAGGGGCCGGCCTGTGTGGGTAATACAACAATAATAAGCTTTCGCGCACCAGATCGAACGGTAGGAATACGTACGCAAGCGCCAGCGTCTTGTGAACGAATATACAATCTCATACATAAGGCAGACAACAAATATCCAAACTAGCCAGGCTGCAATGTACGCAGCCGCCCCCAGTGCCCAGTTCCTCCCCGTCGATTGTGGGTTAGGAAATTTGGCGACTCTGCATTACGGCAGATAGGACGTCAGTGATGTTCTCGTTATGAAGGAAAAGTTACACACTCGAGTAAAATGAACACCGCGTTAAAATCAAAGAAGGTCTGTAATGGAATATGATAGAGAACCAATAGCGGCCAGATATAGAAATAAAGCTTCATCCACTTGCTCGGATGATCTAGTAGTTGCAGATGCAAGTTTTTGGCTCGAAATCGTGGCTGGGGAAGTGGAAGCATCTCGTCCTGCGCAGAGGGGTTGAACGCCGTGGGGGGGATGGCTGATGCGCGCGTCCACACTTTCGGAGGGGCGTCTACACCGACATGCGTATGGTCGGTCGCCTCACGCCCTGTGCGCACCTCTTTGTCGACTGCGCCCCCAAACGTGCTCTGCATGTTGACTATCCGCACCGAGCGCGGCGTGGGCTTCCGGCCGCCTATAAATGGAGTTGGTTCGACTGGACTAGGTGTTGGACCTTGAAGGCCCCCTATTATCGACGACTGGAAGGTAGACGCTGGTGCCGGTGGTGGCGGCCGCTTGGGCAACCATGATGGATATCCCTCCGAGTCTTTAGAAAGTCGAGAAGACGAGGGTGGATTGTCATTGGGGTCGGTGGGCGACGGAGAGGCACTGGGATTCCCGCGCGACTGGTGTGACGAGGAGCCGGGAGGAGGAGGCATGCTACGACGCACGCCAGGAGGGAGGGGAAGGAGCGAGAAGAGAAAGAAACAGGATTAGATAGCCAGAGCGTAGATGCAGCCGCAGGTCTGACGCGCCTCGTGTTCAGCTCACACTTTTTGCCTCGTGTTGGGGAGAACGAACGAAAACGGCGACGTTTTGATCCACGGTCAGCTCCCCGTTTTCTCTACACCCACGCGTGCCTGAAAACAAACCACACGCCTGATGCGGTTACACTCGGGCGCTCTTTCCCATGCTTGCGCCAGGGTAAATCAAAACCGCGTCTACAGCAGCCCACAGGTCGCCATGCATAATCAACCTCTGTTAATTTATGCAGGCTTATCCATGCTTCCTGCTGGCCAATTTAGCACCACATCCAATCAGATTTTCAATTTTCTCACCAAGTTGTCGCCCGGTGGCGCCATCTTGCATCCCGCGCTTCAACTTCCATGGCGGAAAGACCAGAAGAATCGTTGATGCGCTGTTTTGGGGGCTTAAAAATGTACAATCCCGCCGCCAAGATGCATCCTGGATCCCAGAGCAACCAAGAGCAACGATGGGTTTCCCTCTCTTGGACGATTCCGCTATGAACATGCCAGATATAGCCCCTATCCAGCCAATCATCATGAAGGGGCCCATATGCTGCTCCAAAGCCATAGTTTGACGATTGAAGATTAGAGGTGGACACAGGCACCTGGGAGCAGTGGAGTTCGACATGATGGTGGCAGGAAGAAGGAGAGTATTCCGTCGAGCTGCCTGGTGTGCCACTGCGTCACGATCTCCGTTATTATCGTTCAGGTCATCATATATGCGGCATTCATGATGGCTTACCGCGGATATGAAAACCTGTTCATATCAAAAAAAAAAACCTTCATTTGTCAGATCTTTAATATACAGGATGCATTGGATAAGTAAAAAAAGTGATCGCTGCATTTACATAAACTCCACTGAGACGACGAACCTAGCTAGTGTCTCACACCCCAACAAGTTGAGAACACCAGGAAACGCCCTTGCTGGCGGTTTTTTTTTCTGTGGGTATGTCCAGCGGATTTCTATAATATGTATATTATTCGAGGAATTGAGCAAGAAGTCGAACATGCGCAAGACATGATATCCCTGAAATTATGGATACTAGAAGGCTGTCGAGAGAGAGAACAAAAAACGAAAGGACAATAATATGTAATATGGTATCATCGAAGTTGTAGCAGTAGATACCGTACATAATCTAACGTTGATCTAACTACGAATTAGAGTCATTTATATGAGCAGCCAAATAATGAAGAAAAAAGAGAACGAATGTTCAGGTCCAGGCGCGGCGTAAGGACACGCCGCTACACAGAATAACGATTCTAAAGACGAGATAGGCTGAACCGCGAAGCGCGTGTGAGGCGTGAATGTGCGTGGTTGTGTGTGTGCGTGTCGAACGGGCGCTTAAGTGGCGTGCTGATGAGGATAGTGATGAGGGTATGGGCGTTTACAAGCGCGTGTTGGGAATTAGACTGGCCTTGGCCAGGCTTACAGGCACCCTTGAATAACCCGTAAAATTAATCTACTAACCTGCAAATAAAGCTACGGAATCTGGCATTGGCAATAGTCAAGTATCAGCCTGATTTCCACAGGATCCAGAACGGGGGTATTGCCAGTGAATACTGAGCACTAAAGTTGCATCGTTTAAGGGAGCCTGAGGGCATCACCTAAGGTAGACTAAGATGTACTTCCAATGTCTTTGTGTGGTGGCGAATGGCATGTGTAAGGGCATCCAGCGGGCTCTAGGACATAGTAGCAGATTCACTATGGGTGAATTCGGATCTTAATGCTCTGGTTCGAGTACTTGATTTACTCTCTGTAATAACGAGATGAAAATGTATTTTGTTGAGCGGCCAAGGAAGAACGTGCATCCACCAGTGATAAGTGGAGTTATATTTTACAGGATTAGATGCAAGAGACAGTCACCACACGACAAAATGAAATACACAAGTGAAGACGTAATAATTCCCTCAAGCGTTAGTAAATTTCTACTTGAGCCCGGGCTCTGGCCGCCGGGTAGATAGCTCTTTTCAACTGTATCCTTAATTAGATGCTCTATACTGGATTCCTGCAAAGCCGAAGGCGCACTCAAAAGCCTGACACTGTCCGCATGCGCGACATTTTAAAATAAACCGCCACCAGCCCACAGCCCGTATGTTACTCATATAAATAGCGCGAGAGGCACGCCTTTCCCGGGGACCGAATCCATCGGTATCCTCCAGTTTCGCTGTAGTCGCTTAAAACCCGTCAGCCTTAGGTCATTTAAATAAGCCTTTGCCAAGTACTTATTATGCCCTCACTGCGCTTCGACATTGATAGTTCAACACAGCAATTAGTTGTATTATTATCGTAGGAATGGCGTAACGGCGGCTCCTGGTATCCTCATGTTCGCGCTGTGAGCCATCCGACAATCGGCGTTGTCCCAGTGCACAGCACGCGCATACCCCTGCGATCACGATCGACCTAAGTCCCCCCTTCTTCCGCCATTCAGTCACAATAAAATTATATGGAAATCTCACAGAACTTGAGTTGATCCAGTATGCAATCTTTCACACTCGCTGCGAGCCAGAAGGCGCCGAATATACCTATCATGACCCCGTGGTGGACATGCACTTGCCTTATGTGTGGGCTATTGTTAGCTATGTCTATATCTTCTGCATTCAATCATATGTGCAAATGGCATTGCTGAAGTGCGACTGGCCGACATGGGCGGGGCCTAGCGGAGTATACGAAGAGCTACAGCAGGAACTATCTGGGGCGCCTGTCTCAGTGGGAATGGCAAGGTCGATTCCAGCGAGAGGGCAAAATAGATTACTGACGGACTTCTGAGGAGATGCAACGCAGTGCCGTCACCCCCATAGATGGCCGTGAGCTCCTTGGTTTCCTCGGGGTTGGCGTTGGCGTTGGATGGCGTTGAATAAACAATACTGAGGCTCCCAGAGCAACTTCCACGGGTGATTGTGTGTAGCTGGGAGACGGGGTGGGTGGAATGCTGAAAATGAAATAATAGGGTCAGATATAAGTGATTGGATAAAAGGTCAGGCACAAGAACCTTATGCATTAATTAATCATGTGCGTTCCTAGTCAGCGGCTCTCCGTTGTGGCAGGCAGTCGCGTGCATGTTCGAAGCAAGCTTGGGCGGACGGTGAAGTGAATGAGGGGCCGACGCATGACGGAATTTGACCAGATCTATAGCATAAAGATTACAATCTGAAAACAATGGTAAGTATACAATTCTTGAACCAGCTCGGCAGATGACTCACAGGCCTATTATACAAGATAATCAAAACCCGGACAGCTCAAGCCGAAACTGCAATGGTCCTGGGCGCGTCATCGGTGATAGTGAGCTTCTCAAGGGCGTCCTCAAAGTGATCACTGTTACTATCGGACTCCTCTTGCTCGTCCTCTTCGTTACCCTCGCCAGAGCTATCCTCGTCTGGGGGCTCGTCTTCGAATTCGAGCTGTTTGACGATATTCGTCAGCATCTGGACCTAACATTGAGCGAAGCGCCCACGTACCGGATCGTAGATCACCCGGATAACAAGACTACAGCTCGGACATGTCGCGATATCCTCACAATCCGCAAGTTGTCGCCGCGAGATCTCGAAACGATCCCCGCATGGACAAGGATAGTGATAGACCCGCTTTTCTTCGTCCCAAGCCATATCCTCAATCTCAATCTCGTCGTAGTAGGCACCCATAGCAGGAATAGAGCGTTTCAGTTGTAGATGGGTATGATATCGCAGTCACCAGACGTAATATTACAGACAGAAAATGAAGTGAAAGTGGAACGAAGGAGAGAAATTTGGCTTGGTCCGCGGCTCCGACATAATTGGTCGTGGGAATATCCGATCAGAGGCGGTCATGTGCCATCAATGCCACTCGATCCTCTTCTTTTCACAAAAAAAGGTCGCGCGGCACTTCCACCCTGATTGCTATATGCCTAGCTCGTGCCTAGCCAAGAATAAAACGTCATACATCGGCCGTAGATGTCGTTCAAATGATACTTATCTCGTATATAATATAACAAATTTGAATATACCTTTCACTGGCACTTGCCCCCAACTTCCCGAGCTCCTACTGAACGAAACCAAAGCGAAACCTTATGCCGGCCTCTGATTTTCCTCCAGAGCTTTGGTCAGAAATAATCGATTACCTTCCAAGAGGTGATCTTCGCAAGATGATCGGCGTTAACCGGTTTCTGTTTGAGCTAGCCCTCAACGACCTCTACGAAGAGGTACGGTTTACCTCGGACGACAAGCATATGTCAAGAGTATTCGAACAACTAAGGTACGAAGCTATTATTCTAATATAAATACGATCCCATTTAAATCTTTGGTATCAGCCACCCGAATATTTGCACTCGAACGCGCCGCCTTTTGGTTCGCCCAACATTCCTTCCGACCTTGGAAGAGAATTGCGAAATTTCAGTTGGGGAACTATTGTCAGTCAAGGTCTCATCGTACCTCAGCAGAATTGGAGAGAAATTTCCGCTCGAAAGATTCACAATTACAAAGCCGCAGGGAATCTTTCCGAGAGCGCAAAAAGTCGTTAGATCTTGCGTCTCCGTCAACGAGGTCACCATCATTCTCCACGACCAGGCCCTCACGCTTCAATTCATGGCTTTCTGGGACTCACTGTGGACTGCACGTTCATTGGGTCCCAATATTCGCAAATTATCCATCGACACTACCGTCGCCAAATTGCCTTTCTTACTGAATTCCATCTTCAGACGTAAAAAGGTTATCTCGGAACTGGAAGTATTCAACATAACAATTTCCAGTACTCGACTCGGTGTAGATTCCGCAATGTGGGATGCTGCAAGTGCATCGCTTGTCTCGTTTCTGAGCGCGTTCAAGCACTCCCTCACCTCATTTACATTTTCTTCCCTACTGGATCGCGACATTAGCAACCTTTTTGCTTCCTTTCCCCATCTGCAGAGGCTGAGGGCGTTTGAATTTTTGTCCGTCTTTAATGCCGCCGTTTTCTCCACCCCAGAGAGCCTTACGGATTTTATCTCCATGCACGCCAATACACTCAACAATCTTGTGATCAAGCCTCATGCGCGCAGCGTCACACTGCACAAGTCCGACGTATCGTACACGGCCTGGCTCAGCTCTGCCGTAACGGAACGCAAGAGCGACTCCGGATTCTCTTCCCTTTCCCTTCCGCAGCTTCGCACACTTGACCTGGGCCTGGGCGAATACTGGAACGAATTCGGGACCGGTCGCCAGTACCCCCTTCCGGACTTCGCCCGGATCACGCCCAATCTCACCAGCCTCTCCCTCGCGGACACAAAATTGTCCAACGAAAGTGTTATTGCACTCTTGGACATCCTGTCTCGACGCGAGGAAGGAAGTCTATTGGAGAAGCTCGCGTTCCCCTGCTATGTCATATTCCCAGAGCTCTTTGATCTCCTGCACAAAGCGGTCCCATGCCTGAAGGCGTTGTCGATCCAGCACATCTCCTACATCCCCGTGATGGGGAACGTCACTAGATATTTTGGGCGCAGCGAAGTGAGTGTTGACCTGCCGTCCATTTATATTGCGTGGTTCTCAGATGGTCCGTTAGGATGCGTTCGCAGAGAAGCTCAATGCGCGGACATATGCGGGATCGCAGTTGCAGTACATCCGACTGGCGTCACCACCGAGCTCGTGCGGTGCGACGCACCCAAACGTCGCGCTCATGAAACATCTGGCCCTCGCTCTTCCCAACGATGTGGTGCTAGATAATCGTGTGGAATGCCAATGCCTTATGGTAAATCTTTGAATCTTGTTATGACGTCTGGGTTCTTATCATCTTTAGTGATACTCCCAGGGAGAGTATTCTTTTACCCGTCCGCTTTACCGTTATTCTGGTTGTTCCGTTTAAATTTGGATACAGGTCTTTACTAAGTAAACAGTTAATGCAGCAATTTGGAAGCTCCCATGAGCCTACGCCAAGCCTACGGGTTCTGTGGCTATCAGTATTTCCAGCCGCCGCGGTGATCAGACGGCGTGCCACACAGTCACGGGCGCCTATTATTGATATGTGAATTAGAAAGGATGATTTCCTGCGACATCAGAAAATTTCCGATGGCGACGAGCTTAGCGCTTATCAAGTCCTGGGTAGATCACTTCCGTGAATAAACTCGCAGCGAAATATATTGCGCCGTCGAGAATTTGTCGAGAACCCAATATTTACAGACTGCTCTCTCTCACAACTCTCTCACACAAATTCCATCAAAAATGATGTCGCAAATCCTTGCCTTTGTTTACTTTATTTTGTCGTTAGTGACTTGAAAAAAGAGCAAATCCTATTTTCCTGGCCCGAGTAGAGCCTTGTTATAAGTACTTTATTATGATAGAGTTAAGTACTGGCCTTGCCGAAATTCATCGTAGATTTACTAATTACTTACATATTTTTTTTGTATGTTAAGCACTTAGCAGGAATCATGTCACATGTCAAGGCAAGTTCGCCGATGTGGCTCCAAAATCCAAGAATCAAACGCCGGTTCCAAGCTTTCAGGGTCATACCATCCTCATATCCCTTCCGATTGAAGTCTGTTTGGTAGCTGATGTCAAACCCGAAGGAGCGACATTACTGGGCTCAGCTCCGCTCAGCACTGACATCTGGGCAATGGCGCTCACCCCACCCCGCAAGAACCCCCAATGGCACGCCTATTCCTTGGCCAGAGCTCTTGCGCAAGTTCAACAAACACTGTCGCGGATACAGTGATATTTCGGAGGTCGCAGCACAGACACAGGCGCTGTGTCTGCTTCTCGGTGCGCGGTATGCGGACGATGACGAGCAAATCTTGCTGCCAGAACTGGGCTCACGCCCCGGTGACAGTCTGGAGCTGGGGGTGGAAGAAGTTGGCGTGTTGGCGGAGGAAAGGATAGAAGAAGCGATGGTTGGATACAACGTGCTCAAGCGGCTTGAGGCGTCCAAGTTCGATGTGCGTGTCCACAAGTTCTGCAGCAATCACAGTAATCCTTATGTGAACAGACGATACATCTTGCACTAGCGCACTATTCATTTGCCCTACGAAGGCCCGCGGATTGTCTTTCGTACCTGCAAAAGGTCCCCGAGCTTCTTCAATATCACAGCCACATCCCCACTGCCCCCGATTCCGTGCGCAGTAACGGTTTACTTGCAGCAAGTAGCTATGCGCCGTCCACAACCTCATTCGCGGGTAGTTTTTCTTCGTCATCAGGTATAGACGCGACTACACCAGAGATTCGTGACGGACGGGTGTGGGCGATGACGGAGACAATCAGGTCATTATGCCTAGAAGGTGTGTCTGCGCGGTTCGTTTATCGTACAAACTAACATGGGTATAGGAATGTCACTCGAATTATTACACTCATCCGATCCACAAATTGCGGTGAATTCATATCGCAAAGCGCTACCTCTCCTAGCCACTTTAAAAACAGAACTTGGGCTGAACCTGCAAGCCAGCGGCCCCAAAAGTCCGCACAAACTTGATCTCTCCTTATTCTCTCAGATCCGCGAGCTATGGAGATGGGTGGAGAGGCTTCTGTGGCGCGCCGTAGTGCTGAGCGCAAAGACGTGCGATGTCTTCTTGGATGAACCCGCCGCCGTGTCGCCGGTGAGCACGTCCGGCCCGGCCTTAGAATCACGAACGTCATCTACTTCAACTGTGACTCCCAAATCTGCATCGCCTCCTGTCAATAATAGCCTTTGGACATGGCTCGGACACTACAATAATTGCAGCGTATTCTGGCCCCCGACGTTCCGCTCGAAACATCGCTCAACGGTGTACGTGATCCACCTGCGTGCATTTGTGCTCAGGTTTGGCGGAGCCCGCCCAATGCCACCATCCCCCTCTCCCCTACCTTCCACGTCACTTCCAGCCAATCAACATAAACCTTGGCGCGCCGAAGCACTCGAGGTAGTGAATGCTTACCGCGGCGTCCTTACAGCCACTACAACGTTCCCTAGAGCTGGCGAGCGGAACATAGCAGTGGAAGAGTTTGCAGAGATTGCTGTTGCACTATGGGAGACCGGCTGGGTCGTGAATCACGGTGCAGGAAAACAAGCCAGGGAAGGCGTCAGTGAGGACCTTGGCGCCAGTTGGGTGATCGATCTTCTGCAGTGGTCGCAAACACTCACTTTCAACTCGTCACTTGTCTTGCGGCATCTCACGCGCATGCTCTACCTTTCGGCCACGTCTCCCGTGGCACCCGCGCCTACAAACAATATGCTCGCAAAGCGCACGCTCCAATTGTACATTCAGGTGGTCGGCAAGGCATGGGAGGCAAGCAAGCAAGGAGTGGGTGAGGATATGGACACAGACGTACGGTGGGTGGAGACGCTCGTCTTTGGTGCACGCATGCTGGCGAGCGACGTCGCCCGGTATTTCCAGGTGGGCGGCAGGGTTGACTCACTCCGCTACTCCGCCGCTCCCCCGCCATCATCGTCCGGGCACGCCACGCACTCATCCTTCACATCACATTTCGCGGGTCACTCTCCTACAGGTATGGCGCAGCAAGGGCAAGGCCCACCTGCCCTGCATGCACCTTTGGAGGACGACGAAGCGCAAGTCACCGAGATTCGCGAGGCCATGGAAGTACTCAGTAAAGCACGGTTACGCCTAGACACCAAAAATAAACGGCTGCTCGGCGAAGTCCTGCTGGCTGAAGGGGTAATCTTAGGGCTGTTGGGTGTCGTTGGTGGGTCCCGGTGTCTCCTTTCCTATGCATAGAACTCACGCTTTGAGATAGGTCACGACCCCTTAGACAGGTCGACTCACTTCCAAAAAGCTCATGGTGCTCTATTGCGCTCAATCGAGGCACACCCTGCACCAAGCGCGTATTACCATCTGGCTCTCTCTTTTGCTCGCCGTATTCCGTCTACAGACGCTGTAGCCCCTGCAACCGGCGACCCGCACGTTGAAGACCCCTACAGACATATCCACTCCCTCACCCGCGCATTGGAATGTGCGGGAAACGCCGTCGAGGGGAACCCGAAAGATGTGCGGTATTGGCATCTCCTGGGCCTTCTTCTCACCGCCAAGGAAAATTGGTCGGGCGCTCGAGAAGTGCTCGACCGCGGCGAAGAACTCGACCTTCTTGGAGCAGAATCCACCTCCCAACCCGCTGGGAGTAGCGGTGACGGGGAGAGTGATGACGATGAAAGCCAGGAGGATGCTGAGACGGGGGAGGCATTCGTTGTGATCGGAACGACAGACACGACTAAAGAGCCTGAAACGAAGAATGGCAGCATGGGCAGACCAAAACACAAACGCAGCGCATCCACGATTATGGGCAACGGAGTGGCTGTAGGGGGGTTCCATCCTTCCACCTCAACGACGACCACGGTGTTGGATCCGACCGCCAGTTCTCTCCCCCCGGCAGTGTCACTGCTCGCATATCTGCACCCATCATCTCACCAGGGTGGAAATATAGAGCCGTATGCGTTCACGTTCGACCAATACCCACCTACCCCAAGCGTGGTCTTCGAGCGGCACCTCCAGCTACGCATGACGCAAGTCGCGTTGACGGAAGTCATGGATGGGCCAGAGGGCGCGGAGGAGGGCTGGCTCGAGGTGTTTGCGTGGGTCGCCGAGAAGCAGCGCGAGATGAAGACAGGGTCCGCAGCGGTGGTTGGGGCTAGGGACGGCGCGCCTGTTAACGCTGAGCAACCTGAGATTCATGAAAAGGCCTCGAAGCTGCGCATGTACCGCGGGCCGAGCGCAAGCACGACAAATGTGATGACGGATGCTGTGAATCCACCACAGTGGTCCGACCCACTGAACCAGTCCCTGGAGGTGCCGATTGGAATCACCATTTCCCCCGCTACTCCTGAAATTGAGACACACGACCGCGCGGGACTAATGGACCAACAGTCCAATATCATTGTCAGCGAACCGTACGACGATAAGGATGGCGATAGTCTACGTGGGAGACGCGTTGGTGAAGATGAAAAACGACACAGCCTTATCAAGAAAAAAGAAAAAGCACCAAGTCTCTACGATAAAGAGAAGGCCGATTCACAAGCAGCAAATCACACTATCGTTGGCGGCTTACACCCCAAAGGCAAGCGCTCGTTATCCAGCGATAGAAGTGTTGGAGCCGGAGACACGTCTAAATCGAAGAAGGTACAGCAGATGCTCAAGAATCGTGTAGATAAAGGTCGGGCGGGTATATCTGCTGTTTCCCGAAAGATAGGGCACGGCGTCGTCAAGAATGGTGTGAGACGAACGAACTCAACGCCAGGTATGCGTACAGCATGGAACGGGTACCGCAGCTCTCTGACTATTATTAGACTTCCACGCGGTTCTCCAACCGACTTCATACCAAGCGTCCTCGATTCACTCCCGTCGCCGGCTGTCTTCCATCATCCATTCGTCTGACGAGCACGAACCACCACAAACGCGAACAACGACGCCTCTCCCTAGTGAATGGACTACTACCCCACCATACTCAGCATCCAGTTCGCCGCAGCGCGATTTCTCGACCACCAGCCCAAGCCAGACAAGTAGTGCCACTTCGAATGTAGTCGGCGCGCGAACACGCAATGCTCACGAAGATCGACTTATGAGCGAATTGTGGCTAATGTCCGCGGCGACATTTAGGAGGCTAGGGAAGATTGACCAGGCCAAAGGTGCAATTCAGGAAGCGGAACTGAGGGACGAAACGAATCCCAACGTATGGGTACAGGTATGTATCAGCACGGTTTACTGGACACACCTGATATCTGACGTATGCCCCTTGCTGGCTTCCCGGCTTTTAGCTTGGGCTCTACTACGTTGCACTGCGACTATTCCAACACGGAATCGACACACTCCAGAAGGCGCACTTCATCGCGCCTGACGATGTTTCCGCCACGGTGCACCTCGCCCGGCTGTACCTCGATCCGGAGGTGACAAGCAAACTCCACCATACATCCAATAATAAACAATCAGCCCCCAGACCATCGGTTGTGTCTTCTGCCTCATCGTCACCAGAGATTCCCAAGCAATCTACATCGGCTACTAACACGCCAACGTCAATGCCTGCTGCGGAGGATATAATTTCACCTGCATCTGGGGATATTGATCTCGCTGCAGGAATGCTCGCTCAGCTCACGAAGAGCCAGGGATGGGACGTCCCCGAGGCATGGTACTTCTTGTCGAAGGCGTATGCGCTGCAGGGCCGCAAGGAGAAGGAGCGCGCGGCACTCGTGGCGGCACTGGAGCTTTCGGAGGACCGGGAAGTGCGATATATGGGACGCGCGCTAGGATGGTGCTTATGAATCGCCGTAGCTCTACTGACAGACAGCGACAGAATAAATGGGAGACTTGGTTGCGCCAGGGAGCTCTCGTTCCGTCCCTTTGCTTTGCTAAAATATGTTGGACACAATACTCTACTTGATATATATCAGTTGTATATAATCCTCTTAATCGTAGACGCTCTCTTTCGTGCTCTACCACTGGCATAGCATGAGGCAGAAAGCGCTGATCTCGCTTCTGCCATTCAGCTTATCTGCTTCGTGCAGTGAATTCTTTCAGGAGGACCGTCGTTATATGTAATATATATGTAATTTCGAGAAGAAGCAGAACACCGAACGACATGAGGAAAACATGACGCAGACTAAACGCGTGTATCATCAGTCATCCAAGCCTTGTCCAGGATCCAAATATTCACTACCAATTTCTAGAACCAGCTGGATAGCCGAAGCGTAAGTTCTCCAAAAGCATGTCAGCTTTCTCCGAAAATGCCGCATACACATTGACAAAGCCAGATGTACGTACACTCGAGCATATATATCGGTAGCCCAACTCTTTCAAGGTATACATAGTCTCGCTGAGTACAGAATACATACATGGCTACGTTTTCTGGTTGCGTTTTCTTCCGCAGCCTCAAGGAGATATACAAAAATACTACAATTGACTCACATAGCATGACCAACAGTCCACACCTGCTCATTCATACGCTCGAATGACCTGTCGAGGCATGCGCACACTAATACGCGCTGCCTTTTCCAGAGAAGCCGTCGGGGAAAATTTGCTTGAACAGCTCGGGATAGTGAATCTGCGCGACGTCAGGATGGCTCCTACAGAGCCGTATGTCAGCACTCCGCCAGACAGGCCGTCCACAGTGATTTTAGAAAGCACGTACTTGACTCGCCCAATCAGATTAACCTTGCCAGAAGGCTCGCGGTCGAACTCGGAGAAATTAACAGCTACAGAGCGGCGTCAGCGCTTTGCGCTTCCAACGTCAAATTGGCACCTTACAATCAGTAGCGGCGACCGCACCGCGCGTATCGCGCAACGCTAGTATTTCAGGGGGGACTGGGGAACACAAATGAGGGAGAGCCGGCACGAGCGATGTGGTGCATAGTACGTACAATGTAGGATGTGGTCCGTGAGGCGCGTGTTCAGTCCAATGTTCTGGAAGAATGGTACAGAGTAGCGGGGTGTCGCACCCTTGGGCGAGAGCACGCGGTGCGAGGTCGCGCGCGCGAGGCCACCTGTGACGAACTCGAGTGCTGCGCGGTGATCAAGGAGTGAGTGATGCATTTCGATAAAGCGAGGTTGCGCACCTTTGCCGATATTGACGACAAATGTGCCGGGCATCGGCGGCGCGTCGATCCACTCGCCAGCGAGGTTCTGCACCTGCAGACCGCGGTGTGCTGACGCCTGCAGCAGCTGCAGCGATGTAATTATGTATGAATAAAGTTTACCCCTATGACACAAGGCATACTTACGAATGTGAGGAAGCCCGCATCATAGTGAGGCCCGACACCCTGGTCGCTCTTGCCCTCGACGACAGGGTATTGCACAATCTTTGCGCGGTGTTGCATGAGTTCTGGCGCGTCGAAGAACGGCGATAGCCCCTCCGGGCCGAGACCAAAAGCCTCGGCTATCAAACCGCAGAAAGCATAGCCCAGGGCCTCGACCTGGTCGAGGTAGCGCTCCATGACCTCGCGGAATCCAGGGATGAGCTTCTCGTCAGGCCACTTTCCCCCGCGTCAGCCAGCGCGCGGTATCACAATAAACGCTCAAAGCGAACCTGCGGCGGGCCCCAGAGACGGTAGTGATCCGGATCGCCCGCACGCCAGCGCGATGTGTGGCGCGTGGCGAAATCAAACTGCTCGCGCTGGTCGACCGCGCCTTTGGTGAGCTCTGCGCCGAAGCGCGAGTAGCCAAGGAAATGCTCCGAGTTCGCCATTCGGATACCCTCCTTCGACTCCGGGGGAAGCGCGAAGAGGCGCGGGATGTATCCAACGAGCGCGTCAATGTCGCCCTGTGCCACCGGGTGGTTTGCGAGGTAGAGGAAGCCGACGTTGACGAGCGCGTGTCGTAGCTGCGCCAGGAATTGCGGTCGCGTTCCGGAAGCAGAGAGAAGGGCGTAGTCTAGTAAGGGTATGGAGGAGAAATCGGACATGGTCGTAGCTGAGTAAGGCCTCTGCGCTGTATGTTTCTCATGATAGCCTCTGTCAGGATTGTGTGAGATGACGCGACTCGGATGAAGGAACTTACGGCGGGCCATCGGCCCGGGATGCCGTTAGAGTTCTTGTCATCGGGTCCTGGGTGTTCAGCGCGTATGAAGGAGACGAGCGCGCTGCGTTTGTACCAGAGATGAAGCTAGTTTCGGAATGAAAGCACCCGACAGACTTATCCGGTAAGTAATTGCTCATGAGCGCGGACGGCATTGCGCATCATCGACATCGAGGTGACGGCCGGCGCTTGCGGTGCGTCGACGGCAGTGCAAGCTCGGCGCGCGCAGCGCCACGAGACAATGTATACATGAACGGACTCTCAAGCTAGGACTGCAGACAATGAGCATGTACGCCAGAATCTGAGCATGTAGTGGCCTCGCTCGGCTGTTGCATGCGAAGCGCACGGATCGCGCCTCACTGATGCGTGGAGTACATGCCTTCCGACGAGGACTGCATGAACGCTTCAAGTTATCAGTTATCCAGGTTCACGTTCGGTCTAGCCTGGTGGATTTGTCCTGTAAAACGAGGTTGTTCTGATATATTTCGTCAATACCTCGCATTTTAAAGTACATTTCTCGATGTCAGAAGAAAAGCACCTCGGTGGCGGACTCGGGGAAGGGGTCCATTGCGGCATACCAACACATCTCAACATCTACACCTCTTCTAGGTGACAACGTTTTAAAGAAATTGGATGCACAGAAAGAAATGGGACGGAGACCGATGTAGGTGAGGCCGAGCTTCATATTCTCGCCGACACAACGCCGAAAGGTTTTACAGAAGGTACGACTGACTCAAGATCGGACAAAAGATATATTCTCGTAAAACCGAGTTGAATTCGTTATCTGTGCTTCAATGCACAGTTCGCGCTACAATGCCCCCTCCGTTGGGCATATGTCGACGTTCACAATACGTACACTTATCTGAGAAGATCGAAAGCCAAGGGAAAACGTTTAGCAGCTGTTTTTGGAGCTCATATCATCCTCCGATTGCAAAAATCGGAGCGCACTCTCCCTCCCGGAGTAACTGCTGAGGATTATTTGCGTGCACTGGCAAGCGCAGACTGGTTCCGCTCTGATCCAGCGCACCTCGTCTACAATGCACGGCCGAAATTTCAGCGGAGAGATACGAAGAATGGCATATATAATCGGCCACCGCACCGGGGCGTGCGTCCAATATATTTACGCCGTGTAGGAGCACGGCACGCATAGCGATCGCGGAAGTCATGGACTGAGTCGCCCACCAACGGGCATTCCCGTTGACGACACTTGAGATTGGAGGGCATTCCAGTGGAGATAAATGTACTCATATTCCGTCGCGCTGTTTACTGCGGGCGTGAGCTATGAAGGGCATGATGAGTGAGGCCGAAATCGTTGATCCGCGACATGCGTTAAGCGCCCGTGGGGATTCCGTGTTTGCTGCCCTTAATATCCCTTCAGATTGAAGCCCACGGATACACGATCCTGGATATTTAAACGACAATCCGGCACATCTAGAGTAGTCTAGGTCTTTCTCAGAGCTCATTGCATGTTGATTAATAATTAGATAACGCCACCCCCGGTATGTAACTTGTACATAACATATTAGCTCACTCACCGCTGATGTCCGCAGGACTGCGGTAGACCTTGGTCCACCGCAGTTTACCGTCCGTGTCGCCTGGGCAGCCAGTTCCCAGCCCGTAGTGGTGAGTTATAGATGATTGTGGAATCAGGGGCCAAGACTCGCTCGCGGCTACCAGGAGGACGCGCCGTGGCCCGGAATACACGTTGTGTCCGCGTTGAGCTACCGTTTCAGCCTGCTGAAACTTGACTTCGTCCTGTCAAATTTCAAATCCCGTCAAAGCACGATTTAATTGGCCGCATGTAGATACATGACGACTCGCGCCCGAACGCGCCGTAGTAGCGATGAACCCCGTAGCGTGGTGCAGGTCCGCCGGGCGGGCGAACCTCGGCGCGGGGCCCGGGAACGCGCGCGCGCGCGACCCCCGAGGGTATGTATTTATGACACGCGCATTGCCAGGCGTGCGCAGCGCGTCATGGTGCCAGTGGGTAGTGGTGATTGGCTTCCCTACTGCGCACGACATTGGCTGCCTACTTATGCATGTAGTGATTAATTTCATTGGCCAAGGCACCAATTGGCCTGGGGATGTGCGTCGTGCGAGCGCCGGGTGTTGCACGTTGCAGGGGGGAAATGGACATGTAAAACGTGCGGGCTGAAGAGTCCAAGTATAGGTAAGATAAATTTCGAGTTATCGTGCATGATTTTCTACTTAACTGATCATGGCGGACCCGGGCGGGAGAGAAGCAGGACCCACACCGCGCTGGCGACTCGTGGCAGCTGGGTTGACAGATAAGTATGAATTAGACGTCGCCTGACGGTCCTATCGGAAAAGAGCGACGGGAATCGATGCCTGGGAGTGTCTGCTTCTAGACAATAAGCTTGGAAATCAACGGATGCAGAGAGAAGTCGGCAAGTGCGCGTATGTCATCCGTGCGCATTCACACCGTAGGGAAGCGGAAATGTCCGAGTGCGCGAGGAATTGAATTGAATTTCACTAGAATTATTGGTATGGGAGTGCGACTACCACCTGATACTAGATATGCCGCTGCTAGTAATATATACGTACTGGGTATCTGTGCACGACAGGGAACAATGGCAGCCTAGTGAAATCTGGACAATGAAATTAGCGACGACGGGCGGCGCCCCGCAGCGGGACACGAGTGACTTGTTATAGTTAGTGCCTCAGTGACTCAGTCGCATTGAACAATTGCTTCTATTGATTATGAATGTCGTCGACAGACTCCAGGTCATACGCCCAGGGTGTCTCGTCTAGGATCAACGCTTTCGAATCGATAGGATTCATCCTATGTTATATATAGGTCTTGCAGCCCAAGCATCATATTTCTGTATTTTTCAGTGCTGTTAGAGTGGTGCTGGGTGGTCTAGGCCGCTTGAGAGAAGCTGGAGGATTAATTCATAGGCAGGAGAGAACAGGATTCGCTCCTCGCCGTCTCACAAGTGTCAGGTCGTGCAACTTTGTTAGAGCAGAATTAGGCTGCAATGGCGCGTGGCACACCGAGCTGCATAATTAGAAAATCGGATGTCAAGCTGCATCGTTTTTGAACGTTTGGACTGCACGGCAGGGAGATATATACGGCGTGCAGGGACACACGCGCTGGGACCACGTGCCGTTCTCTGGCTGGGGCCGATTTTTCGGGAACCACTCCTTGTTCTCGACTACAACCTCGGTGACCTTGGACAGTTCGTAGGCCGCGCGTAAATCTGACTCACCCAGTGGCGTATACACTTCAAACATGTAGGCCAACCCGGATAATCATCATCTTTGATAATACAATAATATAAAGTCCGACAGAGTCCCATACGGATCCACGGCCGTGCATCGCTGCCCTTGCTTTCGCCCCTTGCACTCGATAACTAGCCGGTGCTCGTCGACTACAGCCAGCGTCTCCAGCTCCAACCATGGCGATGGCACATATGCAGGGCCCGCTGTACAGCCAGCTGCAGCCTATTGCCCTGCTCATCCTCGTCGAAAACTCGTCGGCCGTGTCGAACGTATGGACTGATCTGCGAGATCACCACCTCGTCAACTTGGCCGCCAACATCAAGGCCGAAGTAGAACGTCCGGTTGGTCGCATTTATCTCAATTCCTCGGATTTCCGTCCCCTGACTGTGTCCCCAGATCGTAGTGTCGGTACTTGAGAGTTACCCTTGTCAAGATCATGGTCCAAACCCCTCTCCTCCCCACCAGCATAGCGACGCAGAGGTGGCCCTCCGAGATGTCAAGTTCAATCCGAATCCCGACAATAAGATATCAATCGGAAGAATCAACACATGCATCGATGTGAGCACGCAACTTGAGCTGCCTCGTTCCATTTTTGACTTCGCATACGTGCTAGTTTCTTGATTCGTTCAAATACCAAGGACAGCCCGCCGCCCTTCACCTCATTATTGTCGCCGCGACGGCACCCTCGGACGACAACACAGACAGATCTACAGGGAGCGACTATTCCCCTTGGTTTTTTCTGGCTAAAAAGATGGCCGACGTAAGATATTTAAAATCTACAGGCGCATACATGACCTGTTCTGATCGGGATTTTTGTTATCAGAAAAACATCTATTGTCATATAGTCGTGAGTCCTCAACATGATAAGGGCTCGCTAACTACGTTATTCGAAGAGACAGTGAGTTTGCTAGCACTTAAAGACCTTTCTGTTTGCTTGCAGTTAGGCCTTTAGGTCGTGGCCAACGCTGAAAATCAATTAGCTTCGGTTACAGAACAATGTCGAGGGTCGACTGCATCCTCCAGTTGATCCATCCCGAATGGTGATTCGCGTCTCTACCATGCCAACCCACCAACATTATATGGACGCAGGTGACTAGAGAATGTCTATCTATTTTTTGACATGCTAATATTTCCATCCTTCCCTCGGATTAAATAGCATCCGCCAACCTATACGTACGTAATGACATGATCGTGCTTCTTCCAGTTCTCAAATCCGGCGCTTTAATCCCTTAGTCTCCCCAGCGCACGGCACTTCCCCGGCGAAGTTCGTATCCTAACCCCGCAGAAAACTTTTACTCAGAAGGCTTCGAACCTGTGAGCGCACCCGCTACCAACGAGGGGGACCCGCCCCCGAGTCTTGTTTCTCAACTGCAGCAGGTACACGGGCTCACGAAAAAGAAGGTATACGGCGCCAAACCCGCGCGGCAGCCGTTCTTCCGGGAGGAGCGCGTCCGTGACAAGTACCGGACCGCGCCGGCGCCTCTGACCATGCCCCTACCCGCGGTAGACCAAATACCCTCGCCTACGGCAGGGGGGAGGGCGATCTCGCAGTCCAGGGCCGAGCGCATGGCGCGCGTCGGGCAGGGCAGTCCTACAGAGCTCCACGCGCGTCGGCAGCAGCACGGCGCATGGCCGCGGCGGGGCTCGCGCCTGTCGACTCCTGAGCCCGATAATCTATCGTGGCCAGCGTCTTCCCCGTCTGCGTACCACGACACCTCGCCGCGAAGCTCTTACATCGCGTCCGTGTCCTCGGACATCTCCTCGCCGGTAACTCCCGGGGCGATGAGCGATATATATGGCATACCCCAGCCCATCGCTTCCATGCCTTCGACGTCGATGCACGGGATCACGCCCGTGCTCACGGGCTACCAGACGGGCGGCATGCCCGAGCCGGGCTGGCCCCAGCAGCAGGCCCAACAACAACAACAACAACAGCAGCAGCAGCAGTATACCGATGTGTATAGCGCAGTGCCAACGTCCTACTTCCCGCCCGCACAGGCTCCGTCGCAGTTCTACAACAGCAATGGTGAATACACTCACAAAGATATCATGCAGCCGCTCGAGCAGACGACGCCCTCGCCGCCTGCGTACAACCCCTATATGATGGACTGCACGCCGGCCATGATGTTGCCACCTGCACCCGCTGCCCCGACGCCTGTGCCTGAACCCGCACCGCGGGCCGCTCCGGAAAAACGGGCCGCTCCTCAACCAGACGAGGAGCGCTTCACATTCAGCGAAGACTTCGTCGCGGCGACCGCCGCGCTCTTCGATGTCGAGGTCCTCCCTTCGTACCCGAACTACCCGGGCATGAGCTCGGGCCTCCTCCCGCGCGGCGGGATGCCGCCGCCGCAGTCGGCCGCGCAACCCGGCGAGCTCTACGCGACGCGCGTGCGTAGCAGCTACCCGCCTGCGCGCCCACCGCCACCACCCGTCGCTGCCCCGACGGCAGGCACTGCACACGCGCACCCGCTCGCACGCGCGCCGTACGGGAACCCGTACCCCCAATACCCGACCTACAATACCCCTGCGTATCCCCCTGCGTACCCCCCTGCGTATGGTTCTTCTCTCACTGGTTGGGCCGGCTAATGTGATTATCCAGTTGAAGCGCCCTCCAAGCCCCTTATGAATATCCTCTGCGTTTGCGCTCCCCATCCATCTGCGCTTCCCAGGCGCCTGCCGTCCTTGTGCCCTTCCATTTATTTTACCCCCCTGTTCGTCATCTCTGCCGTGTACAATGTTCGCTCTGTTCTGGAATACTGGGTTTCTATCTTGTTCGTGCTTTCCTCATGTATTGCTTTCCATGCACTGTCACTGCTGTACCATTCGTTACACATTTTCCCCAGGTTTTTAGTGTCCCTCTACATGTTTCTCTTTCTCGTACGTACACACATACATGCATGCGGATTCTTTTGCGTGTGCGTAGGTGCATACTTATTTTGGGTTTCGCGGCGGTTCAAAATAGCGATTGCTGTTGAATAGAGTGAGATCTACTGCTCAGCGAGAAAGAGAAGCGCTAAACCGAGATGGGGGTTTGCCTTTACTGGCTGCACTGTATTAGAATGCCATTTAGTATTTAGAGTTATACCCCAATGTCGTTATGCACCTGGGCAAGGCATAGAGTCTGTAGTCCCCTGTTCGATCTCGATCTGCTGCCGAATAACGGCTGGCGGCAAGCAGGCGGCGCAAAACACAAAAAAGGCAGTGTGTACCAATGTAGTATTGTCCATTCCACCCTCCTCCTTGGCCCCTCCRCTSTTTGAACCAGCGGGGGAGTGCTGACTGTTAATGCACCATCTAAAGTTGACTACAAAATGTTGTACATGAACATATGTTTAATAATTGGCGCTCGTGATTTATTTGATACAGTACATTTCGATAAAATAGCCGTTAAAATAGAAAGTTTCAATACTTTTCCATCGCTTCTCAATAAAATCACTACCAACCTGCCGAAGTTCCAAAAATTGACAATGGACATATATTTTATATAGYATTGATCTACACAAGAATACAGCCAAGACGTAACCAAAATGAATCCACGCAAAGTACACAAAATATGAGAGCGTGATAATTGTTACTATTGATGAAGGTGCGGAGTCCGGACGAGCATCTGCGTCGAGATGTGGCCATTGCGTAGTCCCGTCCTTCAGCCCGGACACTCAAAAAATCATCCTATCACACCAGGTCTTTTGTTTTCAGCATGAATGCMTCGAATAAGCGCAGTTATCAATTGGTAAGGCGCATGCGCGCAAAGGAGAGGGAGCGGTGAAGTACGCGCGCCTTGCGCAGGCATCTCGGCGCGCGCCTGCGCGTGATGCGGCAACCACCGGCATCTAAATGGGGCGGGATCGAGATCGAACAGGGGACTCAAGACTGCAAGGCATAGAGCCTCCGAGACAGATCATTCACACCATCTCAGATCGCAGACCCTGCTCAGGCCATGCCGCCCGGCGCGAGCCTTCCTCGGTCGTTTCGGGTAATGTTTGTTTCGCAGAGAAGGAATTTGAAGGGAAAAGAAGAGCAGAGAAAAGAAGAGAAGAGAGCAGCCCTGCGCCTGGCTGGCACCGGCCGGATGACGTATGTCTTTCGCCCGAACGGACGCAGCTGCCTGGACGATGTGCGGCGCCAGTGCGCCACCGGCGAACGCGATGGGAAACGGAAGCGCTGCGTTGCGCGAGTTCGCGCGACACGAAGGGTGTATAATTGGGTTGTACAATACAAACAAAGACAAACAGGAAGGAAGTGGCAGAGCTCAAAGCATACATGGTCCCGCAAACGTTCATTGCGTCTGCTCGGCGTACACCTGTGCAAGAAGATAACAGTGGGCGATGTATCAGCACCGAGCAGGCGCAGGTAGAAGATGGTGTAGGAGGAACGCACCTTGATCGTCTTGTCTGCGCCGCCCGTGATGAGGCGTGTACCCGTCTGGTCGAACGTCGAGCAGAACACGCCGGCTTCGGCTTCGAGCGAGCCCGGCTGTGGCACGTCGTCCATGTTCTGGAACGGCGTGCCCGTTGCGTAGTCCCAAAACGTCAGCGTGCCGTTGTCCGCTATAACGCTGCATCAACATCGCTCTCCAAACCAGAGAGAAAGAAGCACGCACCGCCAGAGAAGAACACGCCCTCCGCATTCACCGAGAGTGTGTTGATGATCGCGTTGTGCCCCGGAAAGTTGAAGACGAACGCGCCTTCGGGGCACTTCCACTTCTTAATGTTGTTCCCGCCCGCGGAGCCGGACGCGAACGAGTACTCCGTCGGGTGGATGGCGAGCGCGCGCACGGACTTTTTGTGGTGCGTCAGCGTTGTCATCGTCTTTCCTGCCGCGAGGTCCCACAGCCTGAAAAGCAAAAAGTAAGATGTCCGCCGGTCAGATGCGAAGAGGTGGAGATGGGAGGTTTGCGTACCGAACGGTCGAGTCCATGCTGCCCGTGATCACCTGCGGGTCGCTCTCCTGGCACTTGACGTCCGCGACGGTCGCCGTGTGCCCAGCCAGGACGTGGATCTGCGCCTTCGTGCGCATGTCCCACACGCGCGCGGAGGCGTCGCGGCCTGCGGTAACGAGCACGTCGAGCGTCGGGTGCAGCGAGAGCGAGTACACGCCCGAAAGGTGCCCGTGGTAGTGCCGGATGACCTTGTTCGCTTCGAGGTCCCAGCACTTGACCATCTTGTCCTCGCCGCACGAGAAGAGGTACGGGTGCCGGTTGGACACCGCGAGCCCGCGCACGGTCGAGATGTGCCCTGTCAGCGAAAGCTTAAGCTCGCCGCTGGCGAGGTCCCAGATCTTGATCACGCGGTCGCCCGCGCCCGTCGCGAACCACTTATTCCCTGGCTCGACGGCTACGCTGCGCACCCAGCCCAGGTGGCCCGAGATCACGCGTACGAGCTTCCAAGGCGCGTGGTACTCTGGCTTGACTGTCCGCGTTGTTTTGTGCAGCGCAAGCGCTTGCGAGAGCTTTGTGGAGGAGGCGAGGGTAGAGGGTTGGGCTTGTGGTTTGTTGTCTATCGTGGCGATCATCCGTGAGGTGTTGGAGTCGATGTCTGTGTGCTTTGAGTTAGATATAGCTTCGACGATGGTGAATTGACCTACCTCCTGATGCTATCAACTTCCGCGTAGAGACCGGCCGTGACGGGCCTACTGGCCCTTGCTGTGCCATGAGCGCTGTCGGGAGCTCCTGGAAATCGCGGTATTCGTCGCGAATTTTGACAGCGAGTCGGACTCTTGCGCTATCAAACAGAGTGGCTCAGCCAGTAGTACCACCTCCCCGGAAGATATTCAAGCGCACCTGGACTCCTCCTCAACCAGCGCATCACCCGACTCGAATGCAAATACGTCCCGTGTGCGTTTTGCGCTCCGCCTGTGTAGCGACTCGAGAGCGGGCAGCGCGGCTGTTGATGTCATGTTATGTTCTGAGAGTGGAGCAGGCGAGAGGCAGCCTTTATGTCGGCTCTTTGAAGGAGAGTGTCGTCGGCGTTGAGGTTGAATGCATCATTTGCATTGTGGCAAATTGGAACAGCGAGCGGGTGCTTGGTCGTGTTTGGCAACGGCCCCGCCGCCCCCAGGCGTGTGTTTATCGTCTTGTCTTCCGGTCCACATCGTGCATCAGAGACTCAGAGCCCCGCCCAGTGAAGGAAAGCTGCAGAAAGGAGTAATAGCCATCCATAGCGTCGATAGCAGCATCTGTAGACCTTTCCAACAGCATGTCGGACGTGTTAGAGCTCAAAAAGACCGTGAAACAGCTGCAGAGCGCGGCGAACGACCAGGTATGTGCATGTTTCCGTGCACCCGTCATGTCCGCTGATACCTTTTTTTCCGTATTTCCCAGGAGGTCATCGCAATCCTCGAGACACTCAAGCACAAACATGTCACTGAAGCAATACTAAGGGTAGGTGTTGCCCGTTTTCTTTTCTCCTGTATCATTGTTCGCGGCGCTGAATCAGCCCGCATCGCACCGCGCAGGAGAGCAAGATCGGGCTCGCCGTCGGCAAGCTGCGCGTGCACAAGGCGAAGCCCGTCGCCGATCTCGCGAAGGAGGTCGTCAAGCACTGGAAGACCGCCGTCGAGAAGGCCAAAGCCAGGGCGACGCCCACCGCCACGCCGGCGGCAGCAGCGGACAAGAAAACCGGGGGTGCGACGCCGGTGACACCGGGAGGTGCGGGCACGGTGCTGAGGACGGCGAAGGCGGACGGGGTGAAGGCAGCGACCGGCGACACTACGCGCGACCGGTGTGTCGAGATGATCTACGATGCGCTCGCGTGCGACGCGACTGCCCGTGAGTTTCTCCTTTCTTCCTCTCTGTCAGAGCCAATTGACTAACTGACGGTGTGAATCCAGCGATCGAGCTTGTGCTTGGTAAAGCAAAGGCCGTGGAGAAAGCCGTCTACAGCGCAAACGGGGGCGCGAACACGGGGTACAAGAGCAAGATCCGCTCGTTGTTCGTGAACCTGAAGGACAAGAGCAACCCGAACTTGCGCGCGAGCATCGTCGACGGGAGCCTCGCGCCGGAGCGCTTTACAGAGATGAGCAGCCAGGTGCGTGTTTTCGTCCTGACATTGGATGTGGCGAGGGCTGACGAACAGCTCGCAGGACATGGCCTCCGAGGAGCGCAAGGCGGCGGACAAGAAGATTCAAGAAGAGAATTTTTTCAAGTCGCTGTCGGCGGCAGAGAAGCAGGCCGAGACGGACGCGTTCCAGTGCTCACGGTGCAAGCAGCGCAAGTGCGTCTACCGCCAGCAGCAGACGCGGAGCGCGGACGAGCCGATGACTGTACGTCTTTCCTTCCCTTCTCCCCCTTTTCACATTTCTCTCTGTTTTCTGTTTCTTGGCACCTGATGCTAACGATGGTTTTTTATTCGCAGACATTCGTCACGTACGTGCTTCTCTGTCAATTCCTCTCTCTATGTTATTTACTCACTTTTCCCATGGCAGCTGCACAGTATGCCAAAACAAGTGCGCCTCCTCCCTTGTCCCTTGTTCTATCTCCTAACCCTAACCCTCTTCAGGTGGAAATTCTCATAGGCTCCCCCAATCGCCCATCTCACTCGTTCATTCTTTCCAATCGTTTGCTCCGCCTCCTCCGCGTTTCACACTTGTCCCTCCACCCTGTTTAATACTCGCCTTCACCTGTACGCACCACACCGCGTCAACCATCCGCCCGTGTTCCCTATTTCATTCGCCGCCCGCTGCTTGACCTTGACTTGCCCCGTACGATTAGCCATAATTTTATTGTATGCCCCTCCTTCCCCCTCTTCTCTCGCCCCCACCGCATGGTATGCACACAAGCAGTACAGCCCATGTGTTTCGCGCCCCGTCGCCTGAAGCCCTTCGCTCAATTGCGTTTTCAATTGGAACTATTTATTGCGCACCGCTTGCGCTGTTCTCGTTCTCCCCGTTCCATTCCTTTTTCTCTCTGTTTTGTCTGCACGCTGGTATTTCAGCACGTACATACACAAGTACTTCATGTATATCACCACGTCGTTGTGTGCCCTGCCCTGGTGCAACTTATGTACACACGAGGCTGGCAGCCTCCGCATGATGTCTGCGTTCGCATAATGCTTGACAGATGCACGTAGACCCTCTGCGAGGATCGCTAGATGCTGCCTTCACCCCGTTTCACAGGACCCCGGGGCATTTATAATTCTAAGGATAGGATATGCAGGCAAGATTCAAGCTGAAGGCGCTTGTGGGGCGCGGGAAGAATGTGCATGTGATGAGGTTGTACACGGAAATGTCGGAAATTTCGAGTTGCGGTTCTTCGTCAAAACTTAGTCACCGTACTAAGTACATCCCGTGTAGCATCTTCATTCCTTGAAAGATCATCAAATTCATCGATACTGCCTCCATGGAGCGCTTAGCGAAGAAAACGGCAGCAGTGGACATCGTGTCTGCCATAGCAGCGAGGAACGACCGAGTGTCTGGGCAAGGTGCGAACACCATTTCCCGATCCAAAGATTATCTCATCGCCGCCGTGTTGACAGACGCCGTGGGCCAGACGCTTATCGCAGTGCTCGCCGACTTTATTGTCTCTACAATACAGGCGGATACGACGGCGCCAGGTGAGCATCTGCACCGTCACCAGTGGCACGCGCCTTTGATGCTCAATACTTATTCCTGGTAGGTATCGGTATAGACCCCTCACATATCCCTGGTCACCCGGTGGCGGAAGAGCCGACTCGTTCTGCGTATGGCGCAGCTTCTCCCGGGTCTGGGCTCACAACTGAGGGACAAGATCTGCTCATTGCGATGAAACGATTTGCTGCGTCTCTTGTACATTCTTCGGACGGCCAGCAGACGATGCGGCAGTCGTCTGGAAATCTGGACCAACTTCAAGGCGTGTCGTCGCGATGTGACCCTCCCATTCCTGACAGTGGCGACTTGGATGTAGTGGGATTGGACACTTCCAAAGATGTTCAACCACTTGAAGGATGGGATGCGCATATGTGGGAATTTAGTGGCCTTGGCCTCATTGTCACAGGTGAGTGCTGAAGCGTACTATACAATGTATACAGTGGCGCTCATAATTGACGCAGAAGCGGACACGAAAAGACAACATCTGGTCGAGAGAATCATCGCCAAAGCACGCGACACGGTGTTCAATAATATGCCTATTCGCCTGCTCATGTTTGACCAGGACGGAAAGGGAATTACACTCGTCGAGAAATGGCAAGTCATGGACTATATATTGTCTGACCTGAATTCTGTTACCGACCTACGGCTCCCGTATTACCACCCGTTTGAGAAATACGCCATCTTGTCCCACACCTGGCTGTCAAGAGGCGAGGTCACCTATTCTGAGTGGAAAGACCACACGGCGCCGCTTGACACACAGTCCCCTGGATACGACAAGCTGGCAAAATTCTGCGAAGTAGCCGCACAGTACGGCCTGCGTCTGGCCTGGATGGATACTGTGTGTATTAACAAGGAAAGCAGCGCGGAACTCGATGAGTCGATTCGCTCTATGTTCAAGTGGTATAAAGGGGCCGAGGTTTGCATCGCGTATCTGGCGGAAACAACATCACTGTATGACATGGAAAAAGACAGGTGGTTCACTCGCGGCTGGACACTCCAGGAACTGCTCGCTCCACACTGTATCAAATTCTTTTCAAAAAGCTGGACGGCGCTATCCAATAGTCTTGCTGAAGAGTCCGACAAATCGCATTTTCCTCTAGTGTCTAAGATCTGTGCTGCGACTGGCTTGAACGAGAACGAGCTGTCTCGTTCTCCGTATCTTGATTCTGTGCCAATCTGGCGCAAGATGCAGTGGGCGGCGGCTCGAGAAGTCACACGCGAGGAGGACACTGCGTATTCGCTCATGGGCATATTCAACATCAGCATGCCAACGGGATATGGAGAGGGCGCAGAACACGCATTCCTCCGTCTCGTCAAAGAGATTCTGAGCTCCAAATTAACATCTGTGTCAAAGCTGGAGATCACTAACTGGTGCGAATCCGCCTCCGCGAATAGGCTTGCCAGCTTCAACTTCAGCCTCCATCCCAATGTTTCCTTTAGCACGTTAATCCCTAGAAGCCCACGCGCATATATGCATTTATCTTCTACCAACACCAACATACACTTTCATCCTTCATCCTGGCCAATTACACTGTCGTACATAGGCCTCTGCGTTCCCGTGCTCCTGATGCCGTCCAATCTAGTAGAGGAGCGTCTGGATAATGCCTTTTCTCCGAAAGGTGGTTATTCTGCCACTTTTGACTCGGGAAATGCTAGCTTCAGGAACTACATATACAAAGTACTTGATGGTGATTTGTTCAGCGGCAAGAACTTCCGGAGTCCTGCTACTGTCCATACCTTCGCCGTGCTTAATATTGCGGACGAGGCAACAGAGGTCCTGCTACCAGAAAATGGCCGCTGCTTGGCTGTAAAATTGATTCCTCATGAACCTTTTGATGAATGGAAAATACAGGAAGGTGTTCAATTCCGAAGAAGTGGTCACCACTTAACATTCGACATTGTTTTCCATAATAATAGCTCGTTCCGAATTCCCAAAGACCAATTGAACCGCCATGGGATGACACTTCGTACGATGTATTTGTAGTATATATAAGTACTTGCCATACGACCTTGATACGACCTTGGGAAAAACTCGGAAAAAACGCAAGAAAAACCCGTCTCGAGGATCGCGTGTTGCCAAATACAGGCAAGCACTTGTCGCTGGTGATTTCTAAGTTCAACCATAAGTTTAACTCAACTTCAATTTGAATTCAATCCCTAGCCAGCCGATATAACAACCATCTCTCCTTTGAACCCCCCTCCTCCCCAGAAGGTACTTAAAAGTTCTTCATTAACCTCTTTGCAGGCCTGCCTCCGTTTTCTTCTCTGTCGCCCTAAAGTGTTCTGTTTCCGATAGGCTTGGTCATCGTTGTGCCTTGGTTGTGCCACGCTTACTACAACTCAAATTCTCAACCTATGGATTTGGTGGAGGAGTCCCAGTCAACGCCCCAAGCATCTACTGAGGCAATTGATTTATACAACAGAATTGCGGAGCGGCTTGAAGCCGTTTCTGAACGTGACGAAACCTACGCAGAATTCGAGAATGTGTCCCCGGAGCTTTTTTCTCAGCTCTACGAGCAAGAGCCTTGCTGGGATAATATACGGTGTGTCTTCGGATAACATCTGACTGCACAGTCCCATACTGAATATACTACAGAGTAGAATATAATCCTACGGACCAACGTCTTATTGTCAAATTTCCTCTCCACACCCGTGAAATTGTGCATGACCTGTTGGAGGCTTTCAATAGCAATTTGACGCCAGAACAGAAAAACAGCATTTCCTATGGGGGCGCGGGTGATATTAAGATTAATGACGGCACGGTGAAGTCACGACATGCCTCGTTCTACGATAAAACACCCCCACTGCGCGTCGAGACCATCTCAGAAATGGCCAGGATCCTGTCAAACCCCACCATGGTGTGGGAAATTTCGCTGAACGAAACTGCAAAGAAACTGGCCAAGGATTGTGGTCGTTGGATTGCTGCTTCTTGTGGCATGATATGTATTGTCATCGGGATCTGCGTCGATTATGGACCGGCCGACCAGGACCGGGTCTTGGAGAAGATCGCTGTGTCCCGCTGGGAGCTCTCAGACTTCCACACCACCAAAGACGCAACCCCCGAAGACTTGGAGAGGGCAAATTGTGGTGTTGTGCAGCGAGGAGATGACGAGGACGACGAAAACACAGACATTCCTGCAAAATCTTTCACCTTCAACATGTATGATGATGAGGCTACTATCTATCTATACTTGGAAAGCTGTCGAAAGTAAGCAAACGGTGGTGAGTCCTTTCAACCTTCGTTATCGACATGTTTTCTTATAGCCTTCTAGATTTACACTAGGGGGGGAGTTTCAAGGTCATCGGGCTCCATCCCCATCTACAACCTCGACATGCGTCACCTAGAACGGCAACCCGCAAATTGTTGGCAGGACGGCGAAATATTCGGCAGAATTCCATACCCCGATATCATCAAGGCCGTCCAAAAATCTATTGAGAGGCAGAGAATAGCTGACCTGCCAGTGGTCGAACCAGACCTCGGAGACTTTGAGTTGAGAATCAGTCTTTCAAAGATGGCTAGGAAGGCCCGAGGGCATCTGGGAACTAGAACGAGCGCCGGTCATGTCCGGCGGCAATTCCCGGCGATGACCCTAAGCATATTCAACAGCGCGTTTCCCAAGCTCATCGCATTTTAACAATGAAATAAATATACATTCTATGAACTTATTGTACGTAGTAGTATGCAGTGTCCATTGGGGAGGGAGGCCTAGGACGCAGAGCCTTCCCTGCACTCTGAGAAGTGGCCCAGGACTCAGGAGGGTGTCTTCCTGCGTATAAGGCGTTRTGTTCGTGACGCGATTGTGATGCAGCGTTGACGTATGGTCGGTTATCACACAGCGGGGAGCGAAGTCGGATATGGGGGGCCCTCCATACAGTGGGGAACGAAGCCGGGAATGAGGAGCTCACCCTTCACCGGCTGGTTTTGAAGCGGCCCAGAGCGACATGAGCGGCACCGTCACGCCCA
>KN817629.1:0-56626 GCA_000827495.1 Hypholoma sublateritium FD-334 SS-4 | reverse complement strand
CGCCATGCGTCTCGGAAGCATCGATGGACGGAGGTAACGAACGAGTTCTTCTGCTCGTGCAGGACTTGACTTAGGCGGTGAATTGGCCAGGAGAGTGCAGAAACGCACTGGCGGTGCGACACGGGAGTTGCCGCCGGTCGTGATCGCCGGTCATGACCGGCGCTCGTTCCAGTTCCCAGATTCATTGGAAGGCCCGAATGAAAAGTTTACACGGAGAAGATTTTCGAAGGATGAGGATGATCGATGACCCTCTACTAACACAACAGTCATGAATAATGCACTGATGTATCAAGGTCACTCAGTGCATTCTTGGGGTAGAAATTTAGCGAAGCCTTTCATGCAAAATAGCGGAAGAAACCAAATGCATCCCGTTTGATGAATCCTCAAGGCCTTATATATTATACTTCAAGAGTATGTCGCAAAGTGCGTTCTCCAGTACGTGAGGAGGATACGTAACGCGTAAAGCAGGGACGAATATTCGACAGCACGATCGCGCGTATACTAATAATACATTCCATTGGCGGGGGTGGTAGCAGGAGTAGGATGCATGTATGTAAGTAGACGGGTATAGAATAGGCGTGCATATGCAGACAACAGAACAATAAATAAAACATCCACGACGAAGTCCACTTCGAGCACGAACGAACGAAGCTGGGGGTATCGCACACAACAGATTTCGACAGCTTTCCTCCCTCCTGAAATCGCCCTTAGCACCGCCTACGCCTCAAACACCCTTCGCTCCTCCACGACCCGCGCAACCCACGCGCACAGCACGCCCTCGAGCATCTCGTCCCACCGCGTGCTCTCGTCCTTCCGCGCGATCGCGCCTGCGTCGAACACAATCGGCGGGGCGCGGTCGGCGCGCGCAAGCCCTACCTGGCTGTGGCTTTGACCTTGCTGCGGCGCGAAGCGCGCGCCGGGCCCAAATCCAGGCGACGGCAGCGGCGTGCCTGCGGGCGTCGCGGCGGGCGTTTGGGTCCGCGGGCGCGCAGGGGTCGACGGGGCGCTCGGGGCCGCGCCGGAGCTCGCAATCAGCGCCGCGAGCGGCTGGCGCGCGGGCACGCCGGAGGGCGCGGGCGCGGGGGGCAGCTGGATGGGGAGCATGTACCGGAGCTTGAGCGCGCTGTGAGGAGGGTGTCAGTCATTGAGTGAGTTCGTGAGAAAGGAAGAGAGGGTGCGCACCCGGCCCAGAGGCGCAGGTTGTCCGTGCGCCGGAACGTCCACGTCTTCGTCGTCGCGGCGTCGGCCTGCGGCGGCGTGGGTGTGTGCGGGCGCGAGTCGGGTGTCGCTGGCGCTATCGGGAGTGTGCTCGTGCTCGTGCTAGAAGTCGAGGGCGAAGCACCGCCACCAGCGGCCGCAGCCTGTTCCAGGGCGATAACATCGTGCACGCCGTCCCAGCTCACGAACCCCCACGGCCGGCGCGACTTGCGCACGCACGCGTTGTACGCGACGCACAGCAGCTGCCCGGAGGCCAGGCTCTCGAGGAACGGCCCCCGCGGCACGGGCGGGGCGAGGTGCGCGGCGAGGTGCGGCGGGAGGAAGTGCGCGATGAGCGCGTGCACACGGCCTGTGGGTGTGCGCATTTAGCGGGGATTTCATTTCACGAGGGAAGACGCACCGAGCTCATCGCCCACGAACAAGCTGCGCTTCGCCCACGCGGGCAGGTCCTCGTCGTCGAGCATGTCCTCCTCGTCTACCGCGCCTGCAGCGAACCACGCGCCGTGCGCGTCGCCATCCTCCTCTTCGCGGATCGCGTGCATGTCCTCCGGCTCGTCTGACAGGCTCATGCCCCTCAGCATAGATGGCACCCCGCCTGCCGACACGCGCCTGGCCGCTGACACCGCAGGCACCGGCGGCACAGCCTCATCCATCGTGCTTGCGCGCCGGTTCTTCGCTGCGCGTGCGCGCGACGTCGCGCGCCCTTCGCGCTTCTTCCTCACGCGCTCCCATCCCCTTTCGCCCTCGCGCGCCTGCCCTCTCTCCCTATCCCCCCCAGCAAACAGCACCTCGTCCACCAGATCAAGCCACGTCCCAACTACCTTCCTCTCTTCTTCCAGCTCTCCCAGCCTTACATCCCCGCGGTACAGCCATCCACCTCCCTCCGCCGCACTGCCACGCAGGCGCGCCTCCCACCTTTCGCGCCGTGCGCCCGCAAGCGCACGCGCGTCGTCGGCGTCGTCCGGGTCCGGCCCGAAGCCATCGTCCTCGTCCTCCCACACGGGGATGGACTCGGGGCGGCCGTGCACCTGGACGAGCGCGAATGCGAGCTCACTCGTGCCCCCGAGGCCCAGGCTGCTCGACGAGCGCTCCAGCACCAGCGTATGCGGCGGCGAGGGCGCGCGGAGGCCGTGCGCGTCGCCCGTGTCGGAGAGGGCGCCGTCCTCGGCGCTGGGGAGGCGCGTGGCCTCTTCGAGTCGGCGGAGCATGCCGAGCACGTCGAGCGCGCTGCGCCGGATGAGCACGAGTGGGTCCGGCGCGCTTTTGCCTGCGCCCGGCCCTGCCTCGCCCGCACCCACACCAGCACCCGCGCCTCCTCCTGCAGAAGCAGCCACCCTGGGACCCAGTGGGCGCACGGCCGCCGAGGCGCCCGTGCCCGACGCACCGGACCCCGTGCGGAACTGCGCGCGCAGCGTCCCGGCCGACTCGTCCGGCAGCGCGAGGAGGTAATTCCGCGTCGAGCGAATCGCGCGTGTCGTCGCTTGGAGCACCCCCAGTATATCCACTGCGTCCTCGCCCTCCACGTGTGCTTGTGCAGCGTCGGCTGTACCTGAGGAGGCAGAAGCAGACGAGGCAGCGGCCATAGAGTACGGAGGCAGCCCCCACACCCGCGCCACGCCCCCCACGTCCTCGATCACACCAGGCAGCAAACTCTCGGGGTCCACCTCCGAGTTTTTCACGTGTGGCGAGAAGATCGGCGGTGGCGGTGCGGGCGCCGCGGGCGAGGGCGGCAGCGTGAACGCGAGCTCGTGGGGTGCTGCGGGGTCATTGAGGGCGGAGAAAGAGAGCGAGAGTGACGGGAGAGAAGGCGTAGAGATGACTTTGGTGCTGGAGGTGTTGGAGGAGGTGTTGTAAGTAAAGGCGGACAGCGAAAGCGGCGCCAAGGACGGCGTCGACGACGGCGTGGTCGACGAGGAGGAAGATGAGGAGGCGGGGATGGGCGGGAGCGCGCGGGCGCGGGCGCCGCCGATGGCGGGTACCAGGCTGGGGTGCTTGTCCAGCGGCCTGTGTGCACACAAACGGTCAGCTCGGCTCGGCTCATCTCATCGGGTACCGCGGGTACGCATGTCGAACGCGGGCGGGCGTATCGCCCACGCGATGAAACTCCGTCAAGAGCTGACAACTCCTTGCTGCAGCCCGAACAGCGGCCATTGCCCATTCTCCATCAATCCAGCAATTCACATCCGCAAAATTCTGCTGGAAATAGCCTAGGGAACCCCACACCAGCCAGACGCAGCCGCGACTGACGAGCGGTACAACGGACAAATACAAGGACTGGAGCAAGGAAAAAGGACGCACGTCGTCTTACTAACAAGCCCCGTCTTCGTGAAATAGTGCTGCAGGTGCTCGATCGAGCCGAGCGCCATGACGCTCTCGCGCTTCGCGGCGCTGCGCGCGAACGGGTTCGTGTGCCGCGGCTTGTCGGGCGTTGCGCGCGTGTGTGGGTAAAACGCCGTTTGTCGGCGAGTCTTCTTCGCCGTGCCTTGTAGTGTCATGCTTTCGCCGCTTGCGCCAGCCGTCGCGCCACCGGTGCCACCAGCCGTTGAGGGCGAGCCGGGCGGCGAAGAGGAAAGGGAGAGAGAGATGTCATTATTGAGGCCACTGCTGGTTCCCGTCGACTCGGGCGTCAATACAAGTGGCGAGTCGGACGAATCGGACGCCATCGCGCGTGCTGCTGTGTAGAGGAGGATAGAGGAGGAGTCAGGAATCAGGATAGCAATTAGACGATTGTGGGCATCACCCAATTTCTAACGCGCCTGATCGTGGGAAGCGTAAACGTTGCATGTTATTTTTATCGCGATCGAGTGATTCGGCTGCTGATTGCAGTCGTGAACAAATATCGACTGTGGCTTAAGATGGTACACGCTCCGAGTAACTTCAAATAGTAAAAGAAATGGTGTACTATCTGAAGGATAGGATCATACCGCACTTCACATAATTTGGAGACCTCCTAGTGAAAACGAATTGGCAGTTCCGGCCGAGGTGAGCTGCACTGCAGAAAATCGCGACCAATCTCGATTTATGTACATGGCTCCTGCGGGTTTCGATGACATTGAAAATACGAGAGATTGTCTGATATATCAGCGTCAAACCCTAAAAGTCTACACTAAACTTACATTTGAGAGTGTATGCATTGAGCCGCCGACGCTTACAGATGCCCGACGTCGAGAGTGCCCGACTACACACAGTGAAAAGTATCTATAACTTAATTGAATCATATTTGTGACGCCCAGCTTTCACTCCCGAGACGTAGCCGGCGGTCTCGCGCGCTGGGGTCTGGGGATACCGACAATCATAAGCTTTAGAAAGGACTTCAACGCGCATATATGCGCTTTTTATGCTGCAGACTTGCGATTATTTCCGAGATAGTTGCAGTGTTCGACAGGTTGGGCGCGTTTGCTTAGTATGGACTCGGAAGTAATATGGAAGCCAGCCCAGCATAGAAGATGTATTTGCGTCCAACTTGAAGTTAGTGTAGCGTATGTCCAACATATGTTGTCAGGAAATACCGCAGGAATAGTGGATATACTGGAGTCGGCAGAGAGAGATAGAGAAGGAGACGAGATGGTGGAGGGAAGAAAGGAGTGAGAGGCGTCGAAGACGCAGCGGACATTGTAAAAAGATCCCGTCACCTGACCGCGTTTGCCATTGCCCAATGCCGCTGCGCGTGGCGAACCTTGGATGGTGTTCAAAAAATACACCTCAGCTAGCAAAGGATAATTCTGGAGTAGGATTTCCTGAGGGTGACATCAGTTAATGATACCTTGTGTTTGTGCTACACATTTCAGTATTCAATGCTCTCGCACCACATTTGCGGTCGAAATATGTACCCTGATCAAACCTCGATATAATCTTAATTTCGAGGCATTGAATTAGACCTGGTTGCTCACCGTCAGATTGAGTTCAACGGAGAATGGATTCATCCCAACATCAGCCAAGATTATGCGGGATAGCACTTTCTGAATCGAGGCGAGACACGAGAAGAACATGTGTGCGTGGTTTATCGCATGAATCACTCCAGCACGATTGGTTGTATGGCACATTGCAATCGTGATTGAACGTTGAACTTAGACTAGGATAGCAGTCTCTGCTTGCCCAAGTGAATAGAAGCGAAACACGAGCACAACATGTGTGCTCCAGCATTGCATGAACGATTGTGGCATAATTAGTAGCATAGCAAACTGAAATTAGCACACTAGCCTATATATATTACCTTGGCAATCTATTCAGCGCTTGAGTGCCCACCTAAAGCACAGGTCGCGTACCCTTTGCAAGGATATCCGGCTAGATTTCTACTATGGCGCGTCTCCCTATTTATACCTGTGTTACGGTCGGGAAACTAACCCTAGAGGCTTTTCAAGGAGGACGTTGTAATAGCGTGAGCGCGTTTACCTTCCAATGCAGTCCCATCGTTGCTCAACCCAATCGGGGAATGTCAGTGTAATGGGCGCCACCGGCTCAGGGAAATCCTCTGTGGGTTGCATCGCGAAAAGGTCTCGAAGAATAGGTTTACCAACGTCTGCATCTGTTACAGTTTATCAACCTTCTCACAGGCAAGACCAGCGTCGCGATCGGCGACAGCCTCGAATCTGAGACCGCCGACGTCGAGCCCATTCGCTTCATCGAGAGCGTCACTGGTCGTAGAGTGACCGTGGTCGATACACCCGGATTCGATGACTCGCGCCAAGGCGTCACCGATACAGATATCCTGACGAAGATCGCCAAATTTCTGCTCTCCGAGTGCGTTCATCCTCAGGACATTTGCACGCCCCTGCTCCGCGCTGACGCCTCTGCCCAGGTACGACGCCGACCGGAAGCTCACCGGCCTCGTGTACGTCCAGCGCATATCCGACGCGCGGTTCAGCGGCCAGCAGGGCAAGACGCTGCGCATGTTCCAGAAGCTGTGCGGGGCGGACACGTTCAAGAACGTAGTCGTCCTGACCACCTTCTGGGACGAAGTCGCACCCGCGGTCGGCGAGAAGCGGGAGGAGGAGCTGCGCTCCAAGTTCTTCAAAGGCGTCGTCGACGGCGGCGCCCGCTTCATGCGCCACGACCGCACCGCAGCGTCCGCCGGCGCTGTGCTCAGCTACGTCTTCGCCGAGTTGGCGCCCGTGGTCACGCAGATCCAGACTGAGCTGGGCGTAGAACGCAAGACGCTCGTCGACACGGCGGCCGGCGCCGTTCAGCAGGAGGAGATCGAGCGCGTCATCTCACAGCACAAGGAGGAAGTCTCGCATCTCCTGGCCCAAATGGAGACGATAAAGGAGAGCAACGCTGCCGCACGGCGCGCACTGGAGGAAAAGAGGGCGCAGCTCCAGACGCAGCTGGCGCAGTGCGAGGCCGAGAGAGCCGCGCTGAAGGAGGGGCTCCAGGCGGAGCTGGCGCGACGGGAGGCCGAGCGCATTTCGTTGCAGGAATGCATGGATTGGGAGACCAGGGCGCGCCAGAAGCTCGAGGCGGATCTTGCGGTGGAGAGGGCGAACCAAGAGAGGTTGCGTCAAGAGCAGGAACGGCTGTTGGAAGCGCAAGCCGAGGCGAATGCTGCACTAGCAGAGGAGAATCGCCGGCGCGAGGAAAATCTCAGAGAGGAAGCACGGCTTAGAGAGCAAGAATGGCTGAGAGAGCAGGAACTTGAACGTATTCGAGAGCAGGAACGGCAGAAGCGGGACAGCGTGGAAAAACGGGTTGAAAAGGAAATCAGACGCACCGTGCGCAAAATCAGACTTTGGTGACTTCGACTTTGAGGCTTTCACTTGCAAATCATGGGTTCACTCACGTTAGCGTTCATTACTCTGAAAAATTGTTTCGTACTGTTGCATAATCTTACAAGCCCAGAAAACCGGGACTTGCATGTCAATGGCCAGGCGCACCCGCGCGCGATCCCGCTGCGCCGTTGCTGCTCTGCCACTTACACCATTGTCAATACACTAGTATAGTAGTACTTCCGACCTGTCAATACTGTCACGAGCCTTGAGTACGAGTACTTAACGACAACGAGCAAACAAACAAAACGAAAACAGACACGCAAGAGCTTGAAGATGGGTGCATGTATGTTCGTAAACGACTTTTAGCCAATTGGGAATCGAGTGTAATCTGAGGGCGAGGTTTCAGCTTTAAATAACTCTGAGGCAAAAAATGACACGGGCGATGGCGAGGGCGAGAGAGAATATGAGACTGTACGGGCGCCTAAATCTAACAGCGTGACAAATCGTCGCGCTCTTGTGAATCGATAAACGCACAGCGAATCTGACTATGTATTATATTGAAGCAGGGATTATTTCATGTAAAGGTGCTATAAAATAGAGTAGAAAGTACAAGAAACGCGTGGCGGCGCGCCGGCCAGTCGTGGGAACGCGTCGAGAGGCGCGGGAATTGTTGTCTTCATCGAATTTCGCGGTCAGCGTGAACGCGGGCTCAAGCGCTCATCACTGTACGCACCGTACGCACTCTAGCTATGAAAGTCGTGCACAGATGAACTCTGGTATTAATTTCAGATGCAGTCCTTCAGAAATACGAGCAGCAATGACAGCGTCTAACATATAGATACTTAGACAACTTAGTTGAATCCCTAAACGCGGGCATGTCATGAAAATAGCTGTGGAACTATTGATGGCCACTGACTAACCAGAGCCGTGTATTCCGGATAAATATAAGCCCAGGATAGATTAAATACTGTATTGTGCTCAGGCATCACACTTCCAATTCAATGCCATCGATTTCATCTTATTTGGCACGTTGAATGCTTGGTCCACACCTTTGGATTGAGTTCGCCTGAGAATTGCGGCGTGGTGACACAATAAGACATCAGTCAGGATAAGTAGCACTTGCACAGGAATGAGGCGAACACGAGCAGAGCATGCGTGTGCTTCAGGTGTGCTTTATCGCATCAACGATTGCGGCGCGACTTGCAGTGCGGCACATTGCCATTGTGACTGAAATACACGGGGATATAAGCTTTACAAGTCGAGTCAGTACTTGACTGCCGTCCTAAATCACAGATTTCATACCCATTACTACGATGATTGCCTCTGAAATTTATGATTGCACAACCGCCGACAGAACATCACTTTCTACTATAGTGCTTCCCTGTGAAGCTCTAAGCCTGTCTGATGACGAGATTAACGGCTCACTCTCTGCATTGAAGCCTCCACCTGAATTATACGAGCCATCCGACGACTCTGACTCAGACGATGAGATCTCTCAGCCACAGGAGGACGTCGTAATAGCGTGAGCGCATTTGCCTTCTACCACGATTCAGCCCTTTCTCAATGGATGACAGCGTGATGGGAGCTACCGGCTCTGGGAAATCCTCTGTGGGTTGAATCGCGTAATGCTCTTGAAGAACACGTTTACCAACGTCTGCATCCGTTACAGTTTATCAACCTTCTCACAGGCAAAAGCAGCGTTGCGATCGGCGACAGCCTCGAATCTGAGACCGCCGACGTCGAGCCCATTCGCTTTATCGACAGCGCCACTGGTCGTAAAGTGACCGTCGTCGACACACCCGGTTTCGACGATTCACGCCAAGGCGTCACCGACACGGATATATTGACAAAGATAGCCAAATTCTTGCTCTCAGAGTGAGTGCATCTCAAGGGTACACGTTCTTCCCCCCGAGCTGATCATATCTTTCAAGGTATGACGCGGACCGGAAGCTCGCCGGCCTCGTGTACGTTCAGCGTATCTCAGACCCACGGTTCAGTGGCCAGCAGGGCAAGAACCTACGGATGTTCCAGAAGCTGTGCGGGACGGACACGTTCAAGAACGTTGTGGTTCTGACCACATTCTGGGACCAAGTCGGAGCGGCGGTCGGGGAAAACCGAGAGAAACAGCTGCAGACCAAGTTCTTCAAAACTGTCGTCGACGGCGGCGGGCGCTTCATGCGCCACAACCGCACTGCAGCATCCGCTGGCGCCGTGCTCAGCTATGTATTCGCCGAGTTGGCGCAGGTGATCACCCAGATCCAGACTGAGATGGGCGTAGAGGGCAAAGCGCTAGTCGACACAGCGGCCGGGTCCGTGCAGCAGGAAGAAATCGAGCGCATCATTGCGAAACACAAGGAAGAAGTCTCGAATCTCAGGGCGGAGATGGAGACGATCAAGGAGAGTAACGCCGCAGCACGACGCGAGCTGGAGGAGGAGAGGGCACAGCTCCAGGAGCAGTTAGCGCGATGGGAGACAGAGAAGGCTGCGCTGAAGGAAGGAATTCAGGCGCAGGTGGCGCAGTGGGAGACCGAGAGAGCAGCGCTGAAGGAAGGAATGAATAAAGAGAGCAGCGCTCGTCAGAAGCTGGAGGCAGATCTTGTGGCGGAGGGGGAGAATCGAGAGAAATGGCGTCAAGAATATGAACAAAAATTCGAAGCGCGAGCCAAGGCGACTGCCGAACTGGCAAAGGAGAGGCGTCGGCAAGAAGACCAGCTCAGAGACGAGGAGCGACGCAGAGATCAAGCTGAGTTCAGAAAAGAAATGAGGCACGCCGTGCAGGAGGCATCAAAAACACGGCGACTCAAACTTTGGTAGATATGACTTTGAGGGCAGGATTTTGAACGACTTTCATTTAGAAAGCATAATTTTGACTCACTTTAGCTGTGGATTGATGTCCATTACTCTCAGACGTTATTTTGTACATGACTTCAACAAGCTGAAAAAAGAGGATTGGCATGCCTGTGTCAGAGCATGTCCTGGTGCGCCCGATCGTCCTGGTACCCCCGCGCGATGCCGCTGCGTCCCTGCTCCAGCACGCCGGGCGCGTCCGCCCCAAGTCGAAGCTCCAGCCCTTGGTACGTCCGCTGCGCGAGGAAGCGGCCTGAACGCATAGTACCCCAAATATCAGTGATGTACTTCCACTTTTACGTACAAAAGAGGGACCACGCACCTGCGGCGCTATCCTCCATCACAGCGAGCGCCCCGTCCTGGTTCCGTAGCACGACCGCGCTAGCGGGTTCCGCACCTTCTCTACCGCGCCCGTCCCTTTCAGCGCGCCCGAACGTCTTCGTGTGGCGGTACGTCCCCGTAACCAGCGAAAATGCAGGCTGCTCGGAATCATCGCCACGCGAGATGTCCGCACCGGCCTCTTCCTCCGTGGTAGCTCCCGACGGCAGTGGCGGTGACTGTTGAGCGTCTGCAAGTAGTTGTGTGAAGTCGAGCACGTACGTCCCCTCCCAGCGCGGCTCAGACTGCAGTGCAACCTCTAGCTCGAACGGTGTCACGATCGGGCGGAGGAACTCCTAGACATAAGGGACATCGATTAATTAAATTTGGTTAAGCTAATCATTGAAGTCTCAACCCACCTTATCGTCGACGAGGCTGTTTTCAGGGCATGCAACGAGCACGAAGCACTCGATCTCAAGGAAGTTCGCCAGCTTCGCGGGAGCGAGACGCCCAACGCTGATCGTGTAGCTCTTCTTGCGACGCGCAGCGAGCGCGCGGCGCAGGTGCGCTATCAGCGGGAGGTACGCCGCTGCGATCAGGCAGTGGTGGGTCAGCGGGGGCGTGCGCTTCGTGTTCGACGTGTACTCACCGACCCCAAGGGTGCCGACGAGGATCCCGAAAACATCCGCATCGCGCGCCTTTTGCACGGCGGCGTACCGGCGCATGAGTAGCCTATTCGTCCTCGCGGACGCGCGCACAGCGACACCCGTGTGTGGATCGACAGTGTAAACCTAGCAGCGGAGAGAAAGATAAGCACATCACGACATTCAATAGAGAAGCCGCACGCACCTCGCATCCCGCGTTCGTCATGAGCAGGTTCGTCAGGCCGAGGCTCTCCCCGCCGACGTAGAAGATTGCCGTTTTCTGCGCGGGTACATCTGTTGAAGGTGCTTGCGTTGTTAGTTTTGATAGTTCCTCTGCAGGGCGGGAGCTGGTCCCGATCTTCTCGTACAGTACGGCGAGCTGCGAGCTGCGTATTGCGAGGGTTGCGCGCAGCGCGCTGAGAAGGGCGTCTGCCGCGCGGTATGAACGTCAGCCTGTGAGTTGGGGGAGCGTGCGGGCATATATTTACCGGCGGCGTGCGTGTACGCCGCGTCGTGCGTCAGAAGGATGGCCTGTGTCTCGGAGTAGGTGCCTGTGCCTCCGTCCTCTGTCTCTGCGTCGTACGCCCCCAATAGGGCCGCGACGCAGTGTGGCACGTCGATTTCCTTGCGGCCGAAGACATATATAACAGGCAGGCGAGACGTCCTGGAGGTGGTCGCTCAGCCACGAATGGGTCGGTCGGAGACGGCGCAGGAGACGCACAGTGTCATGCAGGCGTGCCCGTAGTGCACGAGCGCGTCCGCGTTCGCGTGCTGCGCAGCGACCTCATCAACGCAACAGCTGTGGGTATCCAGGCGCTTGAGTTGGCCGATGGTCATGATTCCAGGACGATGTAGGCGCACCTTCCATAAGACGTGTCGGCGAGGACGTAGAGCTCTGGCGCTCCCTCGTCCGCTGCCACCGGCGCGCCTTGCTGTAGCCCAGAGCCCTGCGGATTGCCATCATCCGAAGGTATTATCGACCTCGAAATAATCTCCTCAGCGCACAGCTCTGCGATCCGCTGCGTGAGCGCGCGGAAGACGGGCACCGAGTTGCACAGCAGTTCGTCCGGGAACTGCAGAGCAATCTACAACACACCATAGACCATTCTGTACCGTCAGCATATATACACACACACTATTCTACCGCGACAGTAACCAGCCCACGCACCCGTCGATAACGCCCAGCAACGAGCTCACGCGCCGTGCGCTCAATCTCATAGAACGTGGCGAAGTCTCCGCCTGGGCGCGCTGCGGCCGCAGCTAGCTCGGCGTCCCGGATCTCGAGGGGCCGCGTGAGGGCGTCTTCGCCTGAGGCTGCGAACGATGTTGTATGTTCCGCTGATGATGGCATATGGATCGGCGACGATGCTGGCGAGGAAGTGTTCGACAGAAGGCGAAATTGAAAGACGGCGCTGGTTGTAAAAAATCAAGCGGTCCCGGGCCCGGGCCGGCCGGCCGCATTTAAAAGCATCCGACAGATCCCGGTCCTTCAAGTTGACTTTGACTTTAACTCGACTTGACTTGGACCCTAACGTGGCGGGAACTCTTCTTAGACGCCGAAGCGGAGAACGAAGAGATCCGCCAATTAAATCAGGCCCAACTTCGACGATTTAGGAAATAATCCCGACTGTGAAGAGCTGGTGAAGAGTGGCTCTCTCGTCGAGAGCGAGTTAAAAACAGGTCGTTTTGCATTCGAAGATTACTCTTTGATTGATAGCGCTGTATTTGTAGGCCTTGTTGTGTGGAGAAAACATGATACAGATTAAAAGGAAATTGACATACTGAGTTGTACGTTTACAAGAGAGCGAAAATAACCCTTTAATCCGATTCCGGCCCCGAGCCTCCTCGCGCAGGGCTGAGGACGTCCTTTAACATCCCCATCATTGCGTCCATCTTGGCCTCCAAGCTGTCGACTTTGAAGTCCAAGTTGGCGACTCTAGAGTCCAAACTGGAGACTCTAGAGTCCAAACTGGCCACTCTAGAGTCCAAACTGGCCACTCCGGAGTCCAAACTGGCCACTCTGGAATCCATAACGCCCACCGCGGACTCCAAACCTTTCAGTCGTCCCCCAAACTTCTCCACGACCGATGAGAGGTGTTCCACGCGTGTATCAACTTTGCTGATATTGCCTTGCATATTCTTTTGAATGTCTTGCAGTTTTTTGTCTATTGACTTCAACCTGACCAATTTGGCCTCGGCGCTATCGTGCACGCGCAGAAGCATGTGGTTGGATAAGTGGGTGTTCCTGATATCACCGTTTTCGCTCATCTGGAATACTCGTGTATGCGTCTGAGAGCTTTCGCATTCTATGCAGAACAGCGTGTCTTGAGCTGGACGAATATGGACTCAGCCGATACATATATGATGATAACAACGGTCACATACCGCAGATGGCACACACCCAACACGGCAGCGTCAGCTCTTTCTCGCAAGTCGTGCAATTCATTTTGAGTGGGGGCGATTTAATGTCGAGTTTGATTTGCTCTACGGTCGTCTGCGTGATTGATTGTTTTGTAGCATGCCCGGATGTCTTGCGTTCCTCTTCCCTAAAAATTCGTTTGATTTTTTCAGAGCGTAAATTTGATTGAGTGAATAATTCGACTAGCTCCGCGCTCATGATATGTCTGTCGGTGCGTAGAAGGGTATGAGAGGAGCTGTGCACGAGATCACGCTCGGGGAACACGGTTTGTGAAATGCACTGGGGGTTATCCGCGCACAAATCGAGTTGATTGCTGAAGTCTTCTTCGACACAGGTGACACAGATATAGCGGTCGAAATAAATTCCATGTGCACATGAATCGCAATACACTTGCCTTCGAACGAACCTGTTAATTAGAAATAGGTTCCTAAAACAATGAATACCGCTCACACAGCGAACCATTTTCTTTCCCATAGATAATTTGCAGCCATGTCATAGATATGTCGATTGATTGGATGTAGCTTGGTCACCAACTTCGCGTGATTTAAAGATTCGATAGCGTCCTCTCGGTTGACTCCCTGGGTGACTCCCTGAGTGAGCTTCGTGTGAACCTCGATCCATGCATTTCTCTCTGCAAGTCTTGCGCTAATGAACTTCCAGGAACCCTTTTGTTCTTGCACTTTGAATTTCACCGCTTGGGTAGCGAAGGCCCACCTACGCCGAGCCAGTTTCGACTTTGTCACGGTATCCTCCTCATTTGCACTTGGCTGATGAAGCAGATCCAGAAATCGGAAGGCATGTGGTGGAGATCTAGTTAATAAGAAAGATCCAGTGTATATGACTTGCAGGCGAGGTGGCTCGGTGTCGCTGAAGCTGTAATACGCTCGCCAATGACCTTTGATAGTATCTCGTAGATGGTTATATTCTCCATTGAACTCGTAAATTAGGCCGAACCATTCGTCTGGATTGTAGTGGAGCTGGAACTCGATTTTGGTTATCCCGGTATCGAGGTCCTGGTCTCCAAAATATCCCGTAATGTTAGTGTGTTTGTATCCGCTAAGAATTCTTTCTCCGGTAATGTGGTTGTCGACAACGTCAATATGGAGACAGAGAGTCTGAAACGGTGTATGGCTGCGTAAGAGAGTCCCAACCCAATTTCCTCTCGCGGGATGGGAGGTAAGTCGGGCGTCTGGTGAAATATCGACGTCTGGAAAGAGACCTAAGTCTTCAAAGGAAAGAGCCGAGCCCACTCCTTTGGCCAGAATACACCGTGACTCGGAAAGGTCGTTCTTTGACTTGTCCAATGTGTTCTCCTCATCATCCTCCGGAAAATCGGCATAAAAACGTGTGCCAATCATGGTCGGTTCCTTCTTGTAATTGCTTATGCCATGAAACTAATTTATAGGGTAACCGTTATTTAGGCAGGAGCTCAGCTTCGAGGTGTCATCGTACCATGCCGTAAGCAAAATTCTCAAGCTGCGCCAAGGGGTCTCTGTGGATCGGTTTAAAAATTTCTGATTTAAACTGTGAGCTACACATAAGGCGAGTAAAGCGGAGAGAACATTCACTTTTGAGCTCAATCCTGCGATCATCAAAGGCGTCAAGGGCAAAGTAAAGCGAATCAGAATGGGCAAGAAGTTCGTCCGGATGAAGAACTTTGGTTTGGCCAAGTTTAAGTATTTCTAAATGACGTTCCAGAAGCAAGTGCAGGAGGGGCAAGATCCACTATAATTGTTATCTAGTCGTCAATACGCAGAATAACAGGCACATAATAGATAAGATATCCTACCGTTTCTACGCGCTCTGCTCCTACAATTGGTGCAATATCAGCTGGTGCCCGAATCAGATACGACATTGACTCCAAGTTAGCCCTCAGTTTTTGTTCTTGAGCAGTCGCAATATCTGTCGTCATGTTTATCAACCTCGCGTCTCTTGGCTCGTACGGTGAACGAGACTGTAAAGACCGAAGAGTTGCCTCAGTGACMTTAATATATCTGCTGTCCAGATATATATAAGCGAGCTTCTGGTTCACGGAACGTAGCGAGGGAATGATTTTGTGCATTTTGAATAGAGTTTTGTATATCTTGTGACAGTAGTCTGTGATGTTGATGTGCCACCCTTTTGAAATACATAAATAAAATCAGTAATCCCAATGCTCTCGAGCTGTAAAAAGACGTACCTGCTGCCCAGTAGGCTATCCAATCCAATAGGCTACAGAAATAAGTAAGAAGAAATAACGATCGATCCAGTGCGCAAAATTTACCTCGTGCCTGGGGGACGTGACAATGCAAATTTATTCATCTCTTGAATGCTGATGAATCCGGACACATCCTCGTCTATAGCTTCGACAATGGGTCGTACGTTTGCTACATTGATGTACTTCAGAGTCCAAGATTGCGAATCTTCATCCTCTTTAGGTGTTATTTCGTTTTTACTTTCTGGCGAAGGGGACTCGGAAAGTATGGGCAAACTACCTTCAGGTGTAAATTGCTGGGGAGATCGAGTTAATGGTGCTTCTGAAGCGGGGCGCTCCTTGGCCAGGTAGTCGCGCAACATTAAAACGAAATTTCTAGCCTTGACGCTTCGCGTTGATAGCCCCTGTACAACATAGATCTTTAGAATACAGTACTTTGCGAATGTTGGCAATTACTTACCATTTCGTTCCAAATCTTTTGCAGTTCCTGCAGTGCATGTCAGTTCCATTATTCAACAGGCAAGTCGTATTTTTTTATAAAAGCTTACTGGGTCTTGGAAATTGGCTAGTTGTAAAGTAGCGTTGTGAAGCATCGTTGTATGGCTGATAATTCTTTCGGTGTTGACGCTTTGAATATTTTTAATATAGTCGGTCATTTGTTTAGTCTGTAGTTCGAGGAGCTTCTCAAAGCGCGACTGGTTCTGTTCTAGACTTTTCTTTAGGTCTTCAGAAAGTTCACGACTTAGAGTTTCACGAGCGTTCTTCAACTCTTCCTCGCGAGACAATGGTTTCCGAGACGCTCCTCCTTCCGTAGACTCCGGGGCATCTGGCAGTTTTCCAACGAGTGTAGAGAGAAGCTCTTCCTTTGTAATGCACGTCTTAAGACCCCCGTTTTCTTTGATGAATTTCCGGCAGTCTTTCTCGCGAGGTGAGTCAAATTTGCTGAGGATTGCAACGACGAGACTGATATTTTCCCCCATCTCCGTCACTTTCGCATCAAGCTCGGCAATGGCAGTGTTGGCGGCATCAATACCCCGTGCGGCGTAGACTTGGAGTGCCACTTGGAGCTCAGAACGCCGGCGGGAAAAGGTTGCAACATGTTGCGCAAACCGGTGCTCGTAGTTATCGGCGTGCACCAATCTGGCTGCAGGAAAATCACGCGTCAATCTTTGATTCTATTAACCAAAAAAACTCTTACCTGTAAAGGAACGTCCCTGATAGTGATTGAGAACGCTCCCACATAATTTGATATCATTCGCAATGCAATCGATAAGCGCATGTAAGCGGTCATGCTCTTTCTGTCTCTCGTTTGCAGCAATGTGCACATGCCGTACGTGACGTAGCCTTTGAATGTTTGAGTTATGACTGGCAAGGCTCGAATTGAGGTAACTCACTGAAACATAGAACACATCATCGTTTGCATCTCTAATTTAACCGCCAAAACTTTGCGATTGTTGTCCCTTTGCTTCAGATCCAGTGAGATTACTCCGTGAAATGCAGAAATGGAAGCTTTTAATATGTACCAGAATTAGATAACGCTTGAACTCGAAGCAGTAAAAATATGGGGACTACCTTTAAGGATGGGATGTGCATGCCCGAGAATGTCCAGTACGTTGAGAACCACGTTCACAGTATCCACAAATGTATTCATGTCGTCGACCACACTTGAGTTTGAGCCTCTACCATCCGCACCGCCGGACTGAAGTTTTGCCTCCATCGCCTTTTTGATAGTCTGTTCGTTTTGGTTGAAATAATCGTCGAATTCGGCCCAGAATATTGTCTTATCATTGTCCACCAAATTGTCAAGAGGCTTTACGGAGGATTCCTGGGCTGTGGACGAGCGATCTCGTCCGAATTCAGGGACCTGTACCGCAAAGAGTATATTGTCGCTCATATTGCTGTTGGACTGGATGTGGTAGAAGGAGAGATAGTAAAGGCAGGCTGTTAGACGATAGTGATCCGACTCGGACTGCGAAAGCACGCGATGACCTGCACACCTTCTCTCTCAATATGGGCTGTGTACTTCTGTGCATATGACCGACTGGAAGCTGCGGCTTGTCAGACAATAATATATGTCGGAAGCTCCGATAACAAGGATCTCACAGGCTATTTCTAGTTGATTGACAGGCTGTGAAGTTTGAACGCGATTGCGTGCTATATTGCGGTGCCCAACGTGCAACTTGAACCTCCTCAATACGAAAGCCCAGGACATTGAGTGGATATACTAGCTTTGTACCGATAGATTCTGTTCAACCATGCACCTCGTCGTCCGCAAGTCGTCCGCTAATCAGAGTTCCTCCGAGTATAGTAATAAGAATTCCCATATAAGCTCAAATATGCCTATCCACTGACGAATATAGCCTACAATACGTGAGGAGGAATTGTTCAATAAACGAACTGGGATCTACCCGTTGCGTCAACTTTAAACTTCACTGAGAAGTTGGTGCCGTGTACGCCGAAGGCTGGGGCAGGGAGCGGGTGCGCTCGCCTTGGCGCGTCTACCGAATGGCGGTACATGTCCTGAGCGTGCGGCGTCGATGCGCGGGTGTCCTGCGTGCGCGGGCCCGGACTAGCATCCTTTTCCTTGTAGCTGGTCGGTGTACGCGCACAGTGCGAGGTGACGTACACAAGTACTTACGGGCTGTGGGCCGTGTGCAGTGAGGCTGGGCTGGAGCGGGCCGGAGCCGGGTGAGGGCGCGAGGTTGCGGGTGGTGGGGACTCGCTATTAATATTGATGGCGCATGCGCGAAATTCATTCGCATTCAACTCCATACGTACATAGTCGCAAGAAATGTCGTGGCCCATGTTGCCGGCCATGTGCATGAATATCGGCGGGCTGTCGGCGGGAGGCGTTTGCTGATTAGGCGTGGGCGCTAAATCTGAAGATCTGAAGGACTAAGCGTAACCCTTGCTTCGCGGGGAAGCTCCTCGAAATCGTGTGAAATCCTGCTCTGCACGCTCTCAACAACGTTCAAGACAAGCAATGTCGTGGACGCCACGAACTACTTTTAATCAAGAATCAAGACGATCATGACGTCATAACCATTACCTTGTCAGGCGGCGGGCGCACCACTTATACAGTCAGATCCCCACAGCAATGACGTGAAATGTACGTCCCTACTCTCGATGCATAATGATGGAATGTGTTTCCGTTACTCCGCTAATGAACAACGTCATCTGAAAAATGCCAGGTATATATACGCCTACTTGCTCGTCCAGTCAATTACAATATCCCCCCTTCGCTGCAAACTCAAACTACCTTTCATACCACCACACCCTTCGACACAACATTATGGTACGCACGCTTCCGTTTCTGCTCGTCTTGAAAAGTTACTGACACTCAATGTCAGGGCTCCATCTTCTCCGCAATCGGCGCCGGCATCAATGCCATTATCTCTGCCATCGCAGGTGTGATCATGGCCATCGTTAGCGCCATCACTACAGTACGTGCTCGCAGCTACCTCGTAACACAAACCATCTGCTAAATTGTTAACAGGTCATCGTGACGATATTCAATGTAATTGCGGACATCCTATGCTGTCGCTGCTTCGGATCGCGCAGATCCAGCCGGAGAACAGGACGAAGCCGGAGAAGAGGCGGCGTAATGGGCTCCACGTACTAGAGCACCGCGACCGCCATCACGACCTGCACGATTCTGATTATCATACCAGCCCTGCCTCGATAATTTTTACTCGTACTTCTCCCGCATCGTAAAATGATTTTTTCCTGTCCTCTGTACACATACACATATTGTACATATACATTGCAACCAATCAACTTCCGAATTAAAATTCAGAGCGCCACGTAGCTAAAACCATTTCTGGAACAAGGCAATATCGTCCACAAACATGGCGTGAGCGAACGCACCGCCATTTTTTAAGACAAACGTATCATCCCCTTCCGCAACGACCGTCGCCTGGATATTGAAAAAGGTCAGGCCGTTGAACGTCTCCGGGCCAATCTGTACCGCGTCCAGGACATCAACACCGTTCCACAGAACAGACATCAAAGCGCCTGTTAAATTAGCTGGCGCTGGAAATAAATTACTGTTCGTGACGAAGAGTGAAATGACGTAGGTCGTCCCAGGAATAGTGCCCAGGGGAAGCGCGTAGGTCAGCGATGAGCCGGCTGCGGGGGAGTCGAGCGTGGGTGGGCCGAAGAAGAAATCAGCGGAGGACGTCCCGCTGTGGCCGCCGAAGTTATTGACCAGGACAAAGTCATACGGGACCGACGGGTCGAAGAAGCGCGTCCAGAATGCGCTGGGAACAAATGGGCACCCGTTGGTTTGGGTGATGATGCAGGTGAAGTCCTGGAATGACCCGTCCTGGATGAGGCTGATGCGACTGGACCCCAGCGAGTTGGTGACGCGGAGATCGCCTTGGCCTGTGTTTGTCGCGGTGGAGCTGTCGGTTACTGTGGTGTACTAAATAGCAGTCGATTAGTTCCAACTCAATAGCGTGCATTGATAAATTCGCTGCTGACCATGCTGCAGATATTAGCCGTTGCTGTTCCATTAACGACGGCAGTCCAGAGATTGAAGAAGATGCACGGTCCGCCATTTGCCAACGGGTTACTCGTCAGGAACGCGCGGGTGTTGCAGTGCTCCGCACAACCGTCCACGTCGAAGGTCGGGAGGGACACAAACCCCATGAACTTTGCGTATAAATTTAGGTCAGCCGTCGAATTCTATGAATAAAACGCTTACCCCGTCGGCGTTGTTGGCCGCGTTGATGGGACCAAAGGTGAGTGAGAAGAAATTAGGCGCCGGAGGAACATCTCTGTGGACAAGGCTGTCCCGGCCGTGCAATGGGGTAACCTTATGGTTTTTTATTGCGGAGAATATGCCAGTGAAATCTGTCTTGTTTCGAGCAGGCAGCGAAGGGCGAACAAAACCAGAAGGGGTGCCATCAGCCGATATTAAGGCTAGAGTTTTTCGTCAGTCAAGCTCGCTGCTTCAGTGAAATTTCATCTACCTCCATAGACGACGTGTGAAAAAGTTATTGCCGCTACCCAGAGGATAGGGAGGGAAGGGTGAGTCGAAAACATCATTGAAAATTAGCGGGGACTTTCGAGGTCATCAGAACGTGCCGACCCCGTCCTCTTTTAATGAACGACAGGCCAGGGGCGCTGACGGAAAACTGGGGTATCAGTGATTGCGATGCCTACCAAAGGCCGCCTAACAGTCAGTCTGGGAATGTGTCGAGGATGTCATGATATTTACTTCAATGATGTCCATTTTCCAGCACATTTTCAGTGTGCTGTTCTGCGGTTGACGTACAGTTGACGTGATGTTGATATCACCGTGCAAGGCACTCTTTCCACAGTGCACGCTGATACAGTTATTGAATGCTGAGCGCTGAGCCGCTGTCTAGTGTTATTATTTGGTTTCAATCTTGGGTCTGAGAAACCCTTCAGCGATAAAGTCAATTGATTTGCCTTCTCTCATTGTCTGACCACATTGCCGAGACATTGAAAGGTAAAAATCAATATCCAGCACTGTCGAACTCATGTTGGGATCATGTAACAGCAGTCAATTCACCTTCAAATACTCTCAAATGAACAGAGAGCGGAGACCCCCAATCAGGTATCCTGATCTATAGCATGGGAAGTCATGCTCACAGCACTTTCATTGTGAAACCGACACTCTCGCCATGATCCCATCTACTTTATCCCTCCACTCGAGTTCCCAGTCATCCCATGTCAGAGAGAGCACCGCTACATTTGCCCCGGCACACTTCGCCTGCGGATCACCGTCCCGCACCGCGATCGCGTTCCCTGCATCAGTCTTCGACGGCTGGAGAACCCGTGCCCAGCGCATCACTCCCTCCGGGACAAAGCCCATGCGCTGCGCGAGGCGCACGCTCGGGGCGTTCTGCTCGAACGCCTGCCAGACGACGCGGCGCAGGCCGAGGCCGCGCGGCGCTGTGTCCAGCGCGCAGTGCAGCAGGATGCCCACAGCGTGCGACGCGACGTGCGTGCGCTGGAACGCCGGGAGGATCATGACGAAGCTGATCTCCGTGCTGAGGTTCACGGGGTCGGAGTTGATCAGGCCTATGATGCCTGCGAAGGCGCCCGCAGACGTAGGGGTCGCCGCGCGCGTCTTGTCGTAGATCGCGAAGAGCACGTATCCGGGATTATCGCGCACGCGCACGTTGAAGAGGTCGGTGATGAGCTCGGCGCCATCTGTGAATGGGCCGAACGGGAGATATTTGTATATATCTGGGGGCGCTTCGTCGACGAAGAGCTGCGCGTGCTCTTCAGGCTGGGATGCATTAGTCTGTGTGCAATGGGAAGTCCTGCTGCAGCAGTATGACGCACTATGAAAGGTACCAAGGAGACACGGTCGCTCTGAAGGGTCTTTGGTAAAGAATAGCAGAAGTTGGTATAGTATCGTTGGCCGCTCATGGTTGTTGGTGGAAAGAATCCAACGATACCAAGGCTTCAAAGGTTCATTTTTGTAGTATGGATAAGCATCTGATACGCATATCAGGGAAATATGATCGCATGTAAGATAATCTGTAACGTTACCCTGAGAGCCGAGTTGAACTTGAAGAAGAAGCCTGACGAAACCAGCCGAGGAACGATTCGTCACCTGAACATAATCGGGGGTACGGATGCTCATGAACGTGCAACGTTTCGGTCTATCTATGCGTACCTCGACCAGGCGAGCTCCCCAGAGCAGCGTTGGGGGTCGCCCACCGTTTCACACCGAGCATTCGACGAGTGAGTTAGTTACCACCAACTTTTCGAAGATGCTTCAAATAATTGATTTGGTTCGAAAAAGGGCTTCGGTTTCAAAGATTTGGCCAGAGACGCTGATTTTAGTGGAAAATGTATGGAACCAAATTTGGGGAAGAGCAGGATCCGGAAAGTGCAATGAGTTGGCAAAGGTTGGCAATTGGTTGGCAAAGAGCTTAGAGGGCCAAGAAGCTGTATTTTCGGTGTTTCAAACGGCTTGTATGTAATATGATTGCCGACGCATCCAGACATGATTCACACTCCAGATTGACTGCATTCGAAAGTCTATATTTGAAACATTACCATCCAACCGATGTCATTGCATTTTTTTTCTTCCTCAATTATTTCTTAAGTGGTATGGGATCATGATCACAACCAAGTTTCGGATAGCCATATAAAACTAAGTAGCTCGGAGACCCAGATCCATAAATATCCACTGGAAGGGCACTGGAAGGAAGGATGGAAGATAAGGGAATTCCAGTGGGCAGTATACATGCGAGACAATTAAGTTACTAAAACAGTCTTTCAACCATTCAAAGAACGAGATGACACCCGGATACCTGATCTACGGACTCGCTGTGGACGCGCGGCCTACGCGCGTCTAAAATCGGAGACCTATACTTACTGACGTTTTTCTCCTTGAAGTAGCGCATCGCTCCATGAAAAACATGAGCTTGCCCTTGATGACTAAATTAATTAGTCACCCATAGCGAGAGGAGCAACAATGAGCATTCATGTTCTTACCAACAATCACTCCGCCGAACGTTCTGCAAAGTTCTAGATTCAGCAGAAGGATTCCTAAGCTGCGTTCAAACCTCTTTATAATGGGACGGTGAGCTATAAAATCCCTAGTACAATCTACCTATTCTATAAACACTCTTCTCAGTATGTCATCTCAGATAGAAAAACGCGTTCTGGTAGTCGCAGGTACATTTTCACAAACTCCACCCGAGTTTACACTGCCTTCATTTTCACGGTATGGTAGGCCTCGGAAATGGGACGGGAACTGGCGCTGCGACTGCGTAAGACGTATTTTTATCACGATGCGGATCCCCAAAATGACGTTCGAGTTGCAGACGCTTGTTTTCAAGCAGTGGATATAGCGTCGCGCTCATCGCCAGAGGCGCGACGAATGTCGAGAAAATTGCTGACGATATCAACAAGTCGGGAGGCCATGTTTGTAGCATTAAGTACACCGATACGTGCGCTCATGTTATTTTCTCGCCAGGCCGTCGCTTTCCCCGTAGCATCCTACTCGGACGAAGATGTTACCTCCGCCTGGGCCGCGATTCACGCCAGGTTCCCAAAGCCCGAGTACGCCATCCGTGCGGCATTGTTCAACGCCTCGCATGGCGTGTGGAAACCTTTCCTCGAAACCAATACGCAGGACGTTCAGGACTGCATTCAGACGAACGTTGCAGCGGCATTTTCGTTTTCGCGGGGCGCGATCCTAGCGTTCAAGGAGAACGACATCGATCAATCAAATGGAAAGCGCGGTGCGCTGATTATCACGGGTGCGACCGCAAGTGTGCGCGGACATAGCATCATGAGCGCGTTCGCGGCTGGAAAGTTTGGCAAGCGTGCACTGTCGCAGAGCCTGGCGAAAGAGTTTGGAAAGGATAACATTCAGGTTGCACATGTACGTCTATGCCCAAGGTTTACCCATTTTTTCTGCTGATTTATTTGTTACAGGTCATCATCGACGGAGGTATTCTCACCAACCGCGCTGAGTCGCGTCCCGCCGAATGGAAGGCAAATAAGGATGCTCACATTACCCCCGAAGGCATTGCATCTGTATGTGTCTCGGCGGCATGATTCCTGGAATGAGCCTAATACTGAGGCTTCAGTCCTATCTCTATCTTGTTAATCAAGATCGTTCTGCTTGGACCTGGGAAATTGACCGCAAGTTACCTTTTTTCTCATTTCCGAGATAATTTGGCCTAATGCGCATGTTGCCAGTTCGCTCTGCCCACGAGAATTGGTAAATCTAGTGGCTTCGAGCTAAAATATTTCGTTCAAGGAAAGTATAAGTATCATAGTCCCCTGTAAGTATATATAGGATCTGGAAATCTATTGCTTAGCTTTGGCCTAGCCGCAACATGCCTGCTAGGCTTCAGGTTAACCTTGGGTTAACCTCACTGGCACCTTCAGGCACCTTGTACCGGAACTTGCCGGTGCAGCTACCGCGTCAAGTGTTGCTCTTGCGAGCCCTATATCTGTCAACGAGAAAATAGTCGACGGGCTGAGGCCTTTCTGTGCATCATTTTCATTCGTCAAGGAGAGTATGGCTATCCACTCCACTGGGTATCGTTTTAATCACTGATATTGATAAGCATTGCCTTGGATAAGGGCAGTGGCAGCCGGCGCTATTCACTCCTGTCGAAGCCGGCTAATCGGCATTCCCTTCTTGCTCTTGAACCACGATGAAGGCGGCACTGCGGCTACGTCCTGGCGCCTCTGGAACTATGTCTTTGCTTTGTCTGGCATGCTGTATACGTGATGTCCTAGCTCGCGTTCACTTTGAACTAGCCAACAACACGTCGTTTCGAGGACAATTTCGAGGACAACTTGTTGTGGCCGACGACCCACTGAAAGCATTCACAGAGCGCCCCTGGCATATTCTTGACGATTCGCGTGTATGGGTAGGAATCGGAAGGATGCCCGATCCTTTGCAGTCAATTTTTGGGGCTTCGCTACCCATGGACAACCCCACCAAATCGTTCTGGTTGAATACAGAGGCTGCGAACCCTCTAGCAGAAGTAGGCAGCACAGGCGAGCTTACTCAAGATGCTGACGTCTGTATCATTGGGAGTGGGATCACCGGCGTCAGTGCCGCCTGGCATCTTTCGAATGGCTCGGAAAAACCGAGTGTAGTGATCCTCGAGGCCCGGGAATTCTGTACGTGTTATCTCTAAATCTACTGCATTTACACTCACACAATTCATTTTCAGGCTCTGGTGCAACAGGTAGTTCTCCTAAGAACCGATACGCCTCGTGCCAGCTCACAACGTCGTGCAGGACGAAACGGTGGACATCTCGTGCGCAACGTGTTCAACTCATTCATCTCTCGTCAAGCCTCGCACAACACGTCGGAGGCAATCAAGACATACCTACTGGAAAAGTATACTGCAGATTCGCTCGTTGCCTTTATAAACGATCGGAACTTGCAGGACGAAGTCGATCTTGTAGAGGGTGGTCATATTACCTTGCTTAGGACCGAGCAAGAAGAAACAGACGCACGCAACGATTATGAAGCTGCCAAAGCTGCTGGCTTGATCTCTGATGGTAAGATGGGGGTCCGATGGCTTGGAAACGTGGAATTGCAAAAGGTATTCCGCATTTTCCGTCTCAATTGCCAATTCTAACTAATAACAGAAATATGGCTTGAGCCCCGCACTGAACTATACAGGCGTCTGGTATAGCGCACACAACCTCTGGCCCTCCAAGCTCGTAACAGCACTCTTCCATAATACCTCGAACGTGGTTCTGCATACCAAAACACCTGTTACGAGTGTTCTTCCTGTACGGGGCTTGTCGAGGGACTCGGTTGACCAGATTCCTCTATCTCATCCCGAGAAACAGAGGCGATGGGTACTTGGCACACCGCGCGGAGATATCAAATGCTCGTACGTCGTGCACGCGACGAACGCCTATTCAGGATACCTCCTCCCCTTCATGGCGGACCGACACCGATCGAAGATGTGCCCCGACATTCCCAGTGACTCGAAAACAGTCGAGCTCTTGCCAGACGCAGAGCTTAAAACAACCACAACACAGACTGGTGCCGACCGTTCTCCACCGCTGACCCTGCGACATGACATCCTGCCTTCGCCGAAGGTTCATACCATCGTCCCCACGCGCGGGCAGGTTGGCGCCGTGCGCGCGCTGGCGAATACGTCCGCGCTCGGGTGGCTGAATGCCTGGGACGGCGGCGGCGGCGGGTGGGAGTACTGGTTCCCGCGGTACCAGGGTACGAACGTCAGCGTGAACCCGCTTATCATCCTAGGCGGTGGGCGGGAGCACGCGGGCGGAAGGCTAGAGGCAGGCGTCGCGGATGATGCGGCCCTGAACCCCCGCGTGTCGGCGTCTCTGCACGAATTTCTGCCCTCTGTCTTCCCGGGGCAGTTTGCTGCCGATGAGGGCTGGGAGATGGAATGGGTGCGTCTGGTTTTGCTTCTTCTTGATTTGGCTAAATTCCAGGCTGTAGACCGGGATCATGGGCTTCACGGCGTCGGGCGAACCATTCGTGGGTTCCCGCTGCTTCTCTTCTATCAGCTAGTCGCGCTGATCGCTCTCCAGGTCGGGCCGGTGGGCGCTCTTATGGATGACGATCGTGGGCGCTTAGATCCGCGCCGACAGGAAGGCCAGTATATCGCTGCTGGGTATTCGGGGCATGGCATGCCTCGCGCTTATGCTTGGTATGTAACGCCGTGATTTTATATGGGCCTGAGTTAAGCTCTGGGCAGTGCTGAGGCCGTGGCCGGGATGATCAAAGCGAAGATACGCGGCGAACGGTGGACGATACCCGAGTGGCTGCCCGAGAGCTATCTGACAACCGGCAAGCACTAGGATGCGTCCTCGTGTGCGGACTATCTCCCAGTCATACCTTCTTCGGGAGCTAGATAAGTTTTTTAAGTGTCTGATTTTGTTTGCAGTTCGTTAGTTGTTCAGATCTGTTAGTGTAAGTTAGGCGAGGATGAAGAGAGGGTAATCTATCTTTGACATATGTATTTTTGAAGTTACTTATACGTACCCATGGATCAGCCGTCAGAATCACAGGACGTTCGATATACCCCAGGTAAGCGTGAGGGGGGATGAAGTATCCTGACTTATCGCAGCACGATGTCACTCACGCTTGGGGCGTTATTACCGCATGGGCAAGACCAGTCCGTTAATGAGCGTTTAGGGTTCCGGGCGTTCACAGATCGAAATACTCACCATAGAAGACGAAATGTGCATTTACCCGCTCGATAAGTTAGTCGTGATTTCTACTGAATAAACCAGCGAATGTATTTCTGGCGCTAACGAGCACAATGTAAGAGATTAGAGAAAAAACTGAATATTGAACCTTTACACCCCATTTCTTATCGCCATTCCGTGCTGTCTGCGACAGTGCGTTGCGTTGCTATTTTGGATAGTCGCGCCCCTGTTTTTGCTGATTGTCCACGTGGTTCAATTTTGGCAGTGAAAGATGACATGGTTCCTTTCCTACCTCCTCTGCCAGAGTTCCGGGTTCTTGCTTGTTTGCCAGCCTTCAGTATTGGTATGAAGTGCTATATATACGAAACGGCGTAGCTAAACCCCGAATATACTAGTCATAACGAAGGAGCTCTAACAGCGTCAAAACAAGCTCTGAAGAACGTCGGCCAAACAACTCCATATTCAACTCCTCCAGGCGCCCTGAGCGCGTTTATCGCGTTCCTAAAGACCCCTGCGTGTCTTTGCTCACTAGATAATAGCAGATATTGAAAGCTCGCGTGGTGGAGCATCCAAGAACCACCCCCATACAGTCGCCCATCAAGGTCGTATGTGCCGACTTAGCTAATCTCCTCCTGCTCCCTCGGCTCGGATCTCAAGGCGCTTATAAGAAGCAATATAGTTGCAGTGTACCACCCCACCATGTCCAAGGTTCCATTTCGTCGGCCTCCAAGAGTTCGTGTCGGGATTCGGTATGTTCTTTTCTGTATGTTTCACTTGTGCCTGTGACCTATTCATTGGCCTGTTCACAGCGCCGAAGACTCCTCACGGATATGGGAGCGGCGAGCGCCTCTTACACCAGATGCGGTCTACAAGTTAACGTCGACCGGAAAGGCGCAGGTTGTGGTGGCGCCCAGTGCCAGACGAGTGTTCAAGGACGACGAATACACAAAGGTCCCTATTCACTTTCTCCGAATCCGGCGTCGTCTGATCCATATCTCAGGCTGGAGCTAAGCTGGTTAGCTCTATGAGAGGAGCAGATATCATTCTAGGAATCAAAGAGCCTCCCATTTCAGAAGTAGACAGCTGCAGTTCCGACGCGTCACGTCCCACGAAGACTCATTTTATGTTCTCCCATACCGCTAAAGGACAACCATATAACACTCCATTGTTAGCGAAATTTGTAAATCCACCATTGAAAGGAGACAGGCTCGTTGATTTTGAGTTGTTGACGGACGAGAGCGGAAAGAGGACAGTAGGGTTCGGGTGGTATGCTGGAGGTGCGTTTGCTCATATCAGTTTTCACACCTATTGTTTATTCCTTCCAGTTGCTGGCGTCCTTGAATCCCTGTCATCCATGGCACATGCTCATCTTGAAATTGGGGTCGCGTCACCATTTCTTGTGAGTTCCTCTTCATTCGTATATTTCTCACTATGACGTTCCGTAGTATACGCCTCGTCCTCACACCTTACCTTCGCTGAAACGACTGCGCGAGGCTCTGCGACAAATAGGAAAAGCTATCGCAACAGAGGGCACCCCGCCACAATTAGGCCCCTTTATTTTTGGTGTTACGGGGTATGGATGGTATCACATTTTTTTCCGCGCACTGTCCTTACCTCCGATACAGAACCGGGAATGTCGCCCAAGGGTGTCTGTCCATGCTCTCCGAACTCCTAATAAAACACATAACTGTTGCCGATCTACCGTCCGTTGTTAGGCTCGACGGAGATGCTCTCAAGAAGGTATATATTTTCCTTCCACGAGTGAAGGGCCTCCTTACCTTTCTCTAGATATACCTTGTGCATGCCAAACCCGAAGATTACTTTGTTAGAATTGATGGCGGGAAATACGACAGGGAGCACTACTACCAATCACCGCAATCTTATACCTCCGCATTTTCCCAGAAGGTACTGCCTTCTAAGATCTCTTTCACGTCCACGTCTAAACATTGAAATAGGTTGCCCCATATCTAACCCTTTTCTTGAACGGCGCCGGGTGGGCCCCATCCTTCCCAAGATTGATGTCCAACGAACAACTCATAGCCGGCCTCTTCCGCGCAGCGGATTTCGGTGGCGCAAGACTCACTAACATAGGCGACATTAGTTGTGATGTCGAGGTTTGTTTTGCTCTACCACAAGCTTTCCTGTCGGACGCTCACTCTACATCTATCCTCAGGGTGGCCTCGAATTCCTCACCAAAGCCACGACGCTATCTGCTCCCTTTTACAAGATCCGCCCACCCGGCCTCCCCCCTGCATTGCCTGCCGTGCAGATGATGTCTGTCGACATCCTCCCCGCCTCCATCCCGCTCGACGCGTCGTGCAGCTTTTCCGACGCACTCCTGCCACACTTAACGGCCGCAATCGCCTGGCAAAACGAGCTCGCGGAGCTTGGCACGGCTGTCACGCCATACCCCGCCGTGCTCGAGCGCGCGACGATCGCGAAAGACGGCATGCTGACGGCAAAGCATGCGTGGTTACTACCCTCGGTGGAGGCGTACCATAGCATGCAGGCCAAGGAGCAGACGTCTGTGCTGCCGGCGAGCGATGTACCGCCGGTGCTCCTGGAGAGTGCTCCCGCGGACGTGGATTGGCGGGCTGCTGGGCGCCACATGCCGAAGAAAAAGATCCTCCTCCTAGGGAGTGGGATGGTCGCCCAGCCCGCGGTCGATATGCTCGCGGGGCGAGGGGACATCGAGCTAGTTATTGGTGCGCACGTTCTCCCAGTTAATATGACGGTCTAGCGGACCTCATACGGTATTACCTAGGGAGCGACTCGTTGGTCGAGATGCAGGCCCTGGTGGCGCCGCATCTTCATGTCAAATACCGGATCGTTGACGTTGCTGATCCCAAGACCTTTGCACCGCTAGTTGAAGAGAGTGATGTTGTTATCAGGTGTGCACCAGCGTTATCGTCGTTCGTTTACACTCCATACTAAACTGCATCACGCACATTAGCTTGCTGCCAGCGACGATGCACCCTACAATCGCCAAATTCTGCATACGTCACAAAACTCATCTGGTCACCGCATCCTATGTTTCGCCTGAAATGTTTGAACTGAATAAATCGTAAGTCGTATATCCAAGAATGCTGGATTATACATGAGCTGAAGCCATGTTTGCAGGGCCATTGACGCCGGAGTTATCTTATTGAATGAGATCGGCCTTGACCCAGGCATAGACCATTGCTCAGCAATTGAGATGTTGGGCGGAATCTCTAAGGAGGGTAAAGGGGTACTGTCTTTCACCTCATTCTGTGGTGGACTTCCAGCCCCCGAGGATTCGGATGTCCCCTTACGATATAAATTCAGCTGGAGGCCGCTCGGTGTGCTCACTGCGGCATTGAATGACGCTAAGTATCTACTCAACAAGAGAGTATGTATCTGCTATCAGCACGGTTGAAGAGGTTTCTGACTGGTATTGCAGGAAGTCTATGTGCCCCAGCAGAAGCTGCTGTCTTCCTATTTCCCAAATTTGCCCATTACGGAGGATTTCCCGCTTGAAGGGCTCCCTAACAGAGACAGCTTGGGGTACATTAGGAGTTACCACCTTGACCGATCGCAATCGCTTGCTACTTTCGTGCGCGGCACACTCAGGTATTTATCCCGCGTAATCTTTCATTCTGCATTGGCTCACACAAATGTTCTGGCAGACATCCAGGCTTCAGTAGTCTGATGGGTTCATTCAAGAAGATCGGATTCCTGAACGAGCATAGGCGTATGCGTCTAGCTGGCTGGGAGACGTTCTTCCCTCACTGCCTTTCGCTCCTCTTCGACTCATCGAAGACTCTGCCGTCGCTCTCCTCCCTTATCAACCCCGAAGAGCTCCAGCCTCTGCAGGATGCCCTTGAATGGCTGGGCCTTGTCCGCCCGCCCGTCTTCCTCGCCTCCCAACAGCGGCCTATGCCGCCCCTCCCCGACGGCGAGCTCTCACCGCTGCAGATCTTCGCATACCTCCTAGGCCACCATCTCCGCTACGCGCCGCACGAGCGCGACATGGTTGTCCTCGCGCATGAAGTGATCACCGTGCACCCCGTGACAGGCCGCCGCGAGCGCACGACGTCGACGCTCATCACGTACGCGACGCAGACCGCGCACGTCGGCTTCCGTGGTGAGCGGCCCGCGAGCGCCATGGCGCGCACGGTCGGCATCCCAGTTGCGCTCGCGGCGCTGCTCGTTGCAGACGGCCGCGTGAAGGGCGCCGGCGTGCAGCGCCCGCTCGCGCGGGAAATCTTCCGGCCGATCCTCGCGGGCCTCGCAGAGGTTGGGTTACACATGGAGGAGAAGACACATCCGATCGCGGAGTGGGACCGGACGGTGCAGGGTGCGCTGACCAACGCGAAGAACCTGCGGGAGGAGGTGGGCAAGGCCCCAACGGGCGATGTGAATGTACATGACCTGGACCAGGACCCACACTGGATTGCGTCGCAGAAACTGGAATGAAGGGGGTCCGGACCGAACTTGGTTTTGTGATCGGTGGGCAGGGCATCGCGTGTTGATTCTCGTTGCCGCTAATGCTCTTGTAGTATTATTGTATTTGCATATAATCGTAGTTGTATCATAGCACTTCTTCATCCCACTGGGCAGAGTATGCGTATACAGTCGTGATTGATTGATTGCAGAGTTGAGTCGATTCGATGGAATGTCCAGAGGATAGGAATGGGTCACAATAAATTATATGTACGTGAGAGGATATATGAAAGCATGGGTGTGCTGCAAAGACCGGGAATAAAGCACACAAAGTAAAGCATCGAAGACAGTGGACAGGAAGCCTGTCAGATTGCAATAATGGAGCAAAAAGTCGAGCACCCGAGAAGCAAAGAGAAGGCGATGAACGATAGATCCGGCTTATCGTTATCAAAAGTGGGCGTCGAGGATGTAGCGAACGTAAGAGGCCTCAGTGTCCATGGATCCGGACAGAGTACAACAACAGCTGGCAGAACAGCAGTGATATCCAAACAAAAACTAGAAAGAAGTGAAAAACACGGAGACGCTGTGAAAAGGAGGAGGAATGCAAAACGTACGTCCCATCGCCGCTGGAATTTACATGACAACGCACTTCCTCTGCTTCATATTCCGGCCCCAGCGCCCCTTGAAGCTTTCCCGAAGCGCAGCATCGAACACTTCCTTGACGCCCTTTCCGGTCTTTGCACTGCATTCTTTGTAGCCCGCACCAATATCTTTGGCAACTGCTGCCCCGTGCTCGGGGGTGATCGGTGCTTGTCCCTGGGCTGAGAGCATTTGTTTAGTCGTAGGATCCGATCGTAGATCCGTCTTGGTGCCGATCAGGAGCAGCGGTGTTGAGGGGCAGAAATGGGACACCTCTGGGTACCACTGTGGACATAGAAGGGCACCAATGTAAGTTGGTATTTTCCAGGTAACCCGAGGATATCTACCTTGTCCATAACGTTGGCGAGGCTGGTAGGGAAGTCGATTGAAAACACGATGAGAATGACGTCGCTTTCTGGGTAGCTCAATGGTCGCAGTCTGTCGTACTCTTCTTGGCCCGCGGTATCCCACAGCGCCAGTTCTATGAGTTTGGAGTCGTGTTGCACGAGAGTGACGTAGTTTTCGAATACTGTTGGGATATACGCCTGAGGTGCATAATGTGAATATCAGAGTCTCATTTGTTTCTCGGAATCACCAACGAACTTCTGGGAAACGATTCTCGGCGTAGACGATTAGGAGACAGGTTTTGCCGCAACCACCTAGATATCTATGATTTAGCACGCAGCACAGTGCGGGATGGTCGGAAGCGCGTCAACAAACCATCCCCGACGACAACTAGCTTTCTTTTGGCATCTGGACGTCTTGAGGATGTGGCGGCGGAGTCCATTGTTGGCGTTCAGCTTCTGGAGCCCAGTGGCAATGGCGTCAACCCATGGGCGCACGTCACGTGGCCGCTTCCCGCTCCTGCACAGCATCAATTCATCCCACGCCCACCAAAACTCAGCTGAAACTCAACGTTCAACGTTCAACGTTGATGTTCTTTGAAGAAGCGATTGACACATGGTCGGATAGACTTGTACCGATGAAGGATAGGATTCGCCTTCAGGCAAAGCTCAAGTATCGAAATAATTGATTCTAGAAAACGCAGATTCTCTTGAACACACAGAGTGCTAAAGAACTTTTTTCATGCACGCTGACGCAATTCTAGGCAATTCCTACGCAGGTCTTGAAGAGCGTTGAATAGCTTTCGAAGCGCTTTTGAAGAGAGTGTTGTCTTAACATCGTTGGCCTTTTGCTCAAATCCATCCGGTCCACTGTGCGATCCCACCACCGACGGCTCCAACCACTGCCAACGCTGCGCTCCAGCCAGCCAGTCCCCACGAGTCCGCAATGAATCCTGGCTTGAGGCACACGGCTTCAAGATTTCTTCCGTCTGGGTCAAGTACAAACGCTCCATAATATGTTGCAAGATACTCGGGACGCAGTCCAGGTGGGCCGTTACATTTTCCACCGGCAGCACTGCAGGTGGCGATACTCATCAGCGTCCCCGCATTAGTACGCGTCAGAGGTCGGCGGCTAAGCTTACATTGCGGCCTCATAGAATTTGCGCACTTGCTCCCGATTCGACGCGGCAAACGCAATGTGGGTTGGTCCGGTAGGCTCGGTGCTCTTCTTTTCGCCTTTGGCGTTTTCCGCGTCGCAGCTTGCGAGCCAAAAGTCATAGCTCCATCCGACGCCGAATCCTAGCACTTTGCCCTCTTGGAAGGACATTGCCAGTTTGTATCCGAGCGGTTTGAGAGCAGCGAGATAGAACTCGCGGGCTTCGTCAATGTCTGCGACGTTGAGGCTGATGTGGTGGAGGGGCATTGGAGAGTGACAATGGGATGAACTATGATTCTGAACTAGTAGATGGATGTTTCAGGACTACGCACGCCCATTTAAATACGACAGCATGGTGTCGTACTTTATTTGGCCGTGCTTAGTGACATACAAATGTAGATATCTGCGGCCTATGAATATATGGAATATATGACTCGACGTGGGTTTGGAATCCGGAAGTGCTTTGTAAGTGTTCAAACATTCAGACTCTGCGGAGCGCTTGCTCCGACGCTAACGTTTCTGCCTCAGCATAGGTTAATAACTACATAAAGGTATCAATGCTCTGTAAAGAAAATCCCGAATTTACAAGCGCAATGTGTTTTCTACCATAGAAATCGTACTGTGGCTAGATAGAATCGCGTCAGGTCGCGTCCGAGTTGCGAGTGCGCGACGCGACTGTAACGCGACAACTATAAATAGATATTAAGGACAGGTCGTTCAACACGGCGCCGCCGACCTCATTAATCATTTTTGTTACATATTTAAATAATGTGCTCTACAGCAATGGCTACCAAGCTAATACAAGGAAGGCACGGAAATTACTACGTATTGACTATGCACCGACAATAAGCCAACCTCTAGACCGACGGTCAGCAAAATGATAGATACTAAGACTAAGTACCGATCATAATGAACAACAATTCCAGGGAACAAAAATAATTAGGGAATGGCGCTCGCGCAATATAGTACACATGATGGGGTCAAGGAGCGTATGTCGGCGGATATTCCGTTACTTTTCTTCTTGAGGTCCGGCCAGTGGTATTTGCAGTCCATGACACGCTGTCGCTGTCTGACTGCTGATAATTGGAAGAGAATGGAGTAATGACGGTGGCCGAAGATGCGAACAAACTGCTAATGAATTGCAAGGGGTTGACTGTTCCCTGTCGGGTACGTACTTGATCTTTTTTCTTTCTCCAGCGTCGCAGAAAAAATAGAACAGTGGCGCCTATAATTGCAGCAGCGAATCCCCCGAAGATACCTGCGACGACACCCACCACTTCTGAGTTGCTCTTTCTGGAAATTTCGCTCGAACTTGGACTGGGTGTAGAAGTAGGACTGATCCTGGTGATATTTGTAATTGAGGTGTCAAGAGGACTAGTCTGGAATATGATACTCTCAAGGGATAATGCAGCAGTCGATGAATTTCCCTGGTATACAACAGTCAGGGTATGCTGCCCCTCTGGAAGGGGTCCTGACTGGAATATTGGCGTATTTGCCGGGGTGGAGGAGAGATTCCAACTAACCAGAGGAACTTGCTGAGATGGACTTTGGCCATCAATGGTGAATGCAGCAGTTGTATTATTAGCACCGGATTTGCCAGTAAGGTGTCCATAGTAGTTCACCGAAGTGCCTGACAAAAAGGTATGGCGAAATATCTAGTTAGGCCAGACATGAAATACAGTACTAGTGTTTGTACGCACCATTAAACATGAATGTAATGTTTGCATTTGGCTGATTAGTTAGTATTGGAGACTTGAATGTCGTCGGAATGGTATCCCATGATCCACGCGGCAAGTACTCCAGGCTCGTGTCATCAGGGTACACTATCAGAGCCGGGACTTCGTCCATAGCTACGGTTGCAGTAGGGACATATAGCACTGAGTCTATCCAAAGGCAATTTGGCGCGCCGTTTGCCCCAGCTGCGGGCATATACATGCCTATACTTCCAAGGCCGAGGTCGATCGACAGGGTATGGTGACTATCGGAGAGCGACGAACTAGCGCATAACGTATTCCCGTTTGTCCCCACTACATTCACGCTTGACACGTTCGAGACGACAGCCCCGTCGATGAGACACGATGCGAATGTCGTGTTGGTAGGCTCAAAGTTAATCCCTCCCATTATCTTGATATATGTGCCTATACCAACACAAAAAATTAGACGCCTAAGGATGAAATGCACAGTGGCCATTTGTACGCACCACTGAAATCGAATTGAAAGCGTGAAGTATTGTATATGGTAGATGTCGCCGTGTTGTTGTAGGCCGGGCCCATTGCCTCCTCCTCGTGCGGCGTGGCAATCCCCGATATTCCTTGATCATGGTTCCATGCCCCGGTAAAGACCATGGAGGGGTCGGTGTCATCCACGACAGCGATTCTTGAATAATGTAAGGGGGGCGCGCCGCTCATAATAGGCTGGCAGAGTGCAGACGATCAAATCGTAAAGCTGGTAGAAAATAAGGGTTGAAGGACCCGCAAGTGAGTTGTGTGCTATGTGCCATGATTTCCGTCTGCTTATGAGCACATGCACATTGCGTATCAGCGTAGTACGTACAGCATATCATCTGATTCAGTTGCTGCCAGCTGGGATCCAAGTGACAGAATATCCGTTGATATATCAGAATAATGATTATCAACAGTGCACACTGCCCCAAGACTGCCAATATCCCGTCGGGGAGCTTTAGGAATATTTAGCAGACTAGTATTTGATCCGTGCTACCCAAAGTGCAAGTAGTTCATAAACCATTTTATGGGAAGCCGGCAATGGCCCAACTCACGATGCAACGTAAGCAAAAATACTCCGTCGAGGCAGTAAATAAAACGGACCATTGTTATCCGGTGTAAAAGATGGTGTCCAGGGATCATGAGCGGAAAAGATTATGAAACAACTGAACACAGCGCAACAAAATTACCTCTGAAGTTGCCTATTGGCGAGTTACAGAGGATTATTTTGCCATCAATTACCCAGACTAAAAAAAATAGGCCTTTAACGAGAATGATAACATGATATCTGAATAGGAGGTATTGTCAGGGTTACTAACACCAACCTATACAAGGATGGTAGTAGTTTAAGATGGAAGTTGATGGAAGTTAGTTGGAAACCGTTTGCCCAGTATCCGGATGATCAACAAATGACGATGGGAATGGATATTTCGGAGAATATACCGAGAAAAGTAAAGGCAATGTTATGCACTTACTGGGTAGGCGCTTTTGACCGTTTGGAAATAAACGAGAGACGGAAGACCTTGCACCTACCCGATTAGGATATTGTTTCCCGATTGGTCACACACACAACTCCATGTCACAATCACTGCCATCGACACCAAAGGTAAATTCCTGCCAGGCGGCATAATATTTCTGCGGCATTGTACGATACAATGAGTCAGTTAGATCTTAAGCTTCAACTAGTGGTAATGCCTGTAATAATTAAACAGTAATAAAATGGTATGAGTGAGTCAAGCAGTAGTGCATAGTCAGCGCAAGATAATACACACAAGAGGTTGCACGGGTTAAGGAACATATATTAGAGGGGACCCCATTACTTTGTCATTTGAACTCTTGGAAGTAATTTGTCTCCTTCGCGCTCACTCTGGCGTGATTTCATTGGATTCGTACCGCGACAGGAAGCATATACTGTCAGGTTGCTGGTTGACTGAAAAGAAAGGAGTAGGGATTGTGGCTGACGAGACAGACGCGCCATCATCAAACTCTGCGTTGAGTATTTCTTCTCGGACACGCGCAGCATTTTTTTTTCTCTGGCGCCGTACGAGAAGGAGTATTGTAGATCCGATGTTTGAGTTCAATGCGTGCGCATGAATATCTGGATTATTTTTGTACGTCGATGCTTCACCTTGAACGGAATACCCTCGAATTGTTCCGTGACGACTTGCATATAATGCCGATGAGATACATAAATGAAAACCGACGTAACAGTAGAAGACGCATATGTAGTAAGATCTAAGGGCTCATAATCAACGAGATAGCAGATACCAGTACTTTTAACAAATAAGTTACACAACGCTCCGGGGCATGTAAGAATGCGCATCAACCTCAAGAAAAGGGAAGCCGGGAAGGGGGAATGAATATGAATGAGATTATCATACCGTCAACACTCCCGCGTACATGCGGCGAGCTCCCACTCACGACGCAGCTGCTCTGCCCACGCCGTCACAACGTATACGATCCCAGCAGGCAGAGCGCACTGTACACCGACCTCGCGCCAGTCCCATCGCCGACCACCCCACGCACCACCCCCGCCCCACCGGCGCCATCCACGGCGCCGCTCGCCCACCGCAGGCCCCGGTGCGCTGCTGGCGCCTGCTCCCGCGCCCGCGTCGCGCTCCCACCAGAGGTTACTCGTGACCCATAGCTGTACACTGCGACTCATGCACGTCGTCGTCCCAATCGCGGCCCATGTGATGACGGGGCGCGCCGCGTGGCCGAGCACGGTGAGCGTGAGGTGCGTCGCGGGCCAGCAGATGCCTTGCAGCGCGAGGAGGCGCACGAGCGTCGCAAGCGGCGGGTAGTAGAGGCGCCACCGCCCGAGCAGCCCCGTCGCGAGTGCCAGGCACTGATAGCCCGTGAGGATCGACTGCATAAGGTGAGCATGGGTCTCAACGGGGCGGCGGGGGACGTACCCAGAGAGCAGACACGAAGAAATCGACGCGCTGCGGGGGCGGGCGCGGCGCGCCATCTCCGCTAGGCGGATAGAGGACGTGATACGCATTGTAGAGCGTGCCGAATACAGCAGGAACGATAGAGAGGAATCGCGCAAATTCGAAGAGTAACGGTGTGAGACCGCGTTCGAGCGACGTTGGTGGCACAATAAGCCCGGAGGAAGGAACGATGCGCGCAGTCGGCAGGTGGCGAGACTGCGCAGCTGTAAGAACTTCGGCGCGCACAGACGCAAAAGCCACGTACCGGCTCGTCCGTCTCCGTCTCCGTCTCGCCGGCGCACAGCGCACCCGGGGTCGTCGATATCAGCTTGTCGCGGGTACGCGCTGGCTGCGCGTGCGTTGACGCCATGCCAAATATGCGGTTACGCAGGCTCTGCGAGCTGCCCCGCGGCGTCCGTGCGCTACTATCGAAACGCGCGGTGTATATCACGTCATCGTCGTCCCCGGTATCGGAGTTCATGGATATTGTCGTGGCGGTCTCTGCGTATGACGGCGGTGGCGTCTGGAAAGCAGGTAGGCGTGGTGAAGAGGTGGATTTGTACGCGAGAAATGTGGTAGAGCGCGAGGTTGCGATGGGCTTGGACAACGACTGTGCTGACGATGACCGCTTCCGCGATGTCAGATTCCGGTTTGCTTTCGGCGGCGGTGGCAATGTAGATGATGATGCGGTCTGTGCCTGTAGTCTTAGGACGTCTTTCGAAAGTAGGGCTCCTGCGTCGTTCGCGGGTACTTCAGCTAGTGGAACGTCGCTTGTGAAGGTGCAGTGATAAATCACTGGTTCCTTGTTCTGCGTTGTCGCGCTCGAAACATGGGTTTTGGCGGCGGGAACCTGCAAAGTAATTGTCATTATGGCGAACGAGTAAGAGATGCACTAGAACACACTCTTTGGGTCTTATACGAAGAGCGACGATTAGACTCTGCGTGGAGGAAGGAAGCAGATTATTGGATGCGAGCATCATGCCCTGTTCAAACCCCGACCAATTTCCTCCGCGCCGCCTATACAAATATTCCAACCACCATTAAAAGTATAGGGTACCAAAGTCATTCGTGCAAATTCTACAGGAATGCATCCCGTTCACTAAAAAGAGCCAGTAACTTAAATAGCGCTTGCGATAAGGTTATTCTGCTTTCACCGGCAGCTATCCGAGCTATCGCCCAATCGTGAGGCAGTCAATCCGTATCCGCCAAACGTGAGATCTTAAGAGGCAACGGAATGGGGTCTGAAGAAAAATCGAGGGCCATTCATGCAGAACGCGCTATTCAGTAGCCAGACATGACTGTTCGCCACAGAGCACGCCACCTTCGGCTTGGTATGACACCCAATCTAAAATCTAATCGAGCAACTGAGATACCGAGCCAGCGCTGCGGTCTGTGTGCGGTGAGTGGTGGGGGTCGTCATTGGAGTACTTAAATAAGACACGAATGCCGGCGATTAAATCATAAATGACATAAGGGTGCAAATGAAAAAAGAACAGGGGAATAAGAAATGAAGAGCGAGACGAAAACATGAACGTAATGTGTAGGCGAGGTGTTCGAGCACAGCGCGGGGGAGGGTTTAAATTAAAGAGGCCGCGTGTCCGGCAGCTCAGCCGGAGGGCAGTGGCGGTGAGGCCGCGGCAAGCGCAAGGCGGATCGTACTTTTGCGGTGCCGCACTGGGCTGTAGGAGTATGTAGTAGGTCGGTATGTATGCGTAAGGTGGCGAACAGGCAACGGTGGGCGGTATTAGGCGGTGGTCCTTATCGTTTCCGGCGGTCTGATCTATGCAGGCCCCATGCCCGTCGCGATCTGGCTGAGCTGCGCCGCCATGTCGGGATAGTCGTGCAAAAACGCGACCTGCGCGCCAGTCGCCTGCAGAATCCGCCAGCGTCAGCAGACATGCAGGGAGAATAAGAGGTAAATCGCGACGCACGTATTGATAGGTCAGCGCGTTGATCAGCTCGGGTTCGCTGCGCGCGAGGTCCGCCTGGCGCTCGAACATCTTCACTGCCTCGGGGATCTTCGCCTGCTGCAAGCTTAACTGCGCGAGCGTCGCGACCGCCGCCTCGCACTCTGCGTCGACGCGCAGCGCTTCATGGCAGCAGCGTTCTGCCGCGCCGATGTCCTGCTTCCACTGGTACAGCGCGAGGCCCTTGTTCACGAGCGAGAGTACATTCGGTGGTGACCTGAGCATGACCTGTAAGTGATGTGGAGCACCCCGAAGGGTGAGACGTACTTGAGTTTCTCGAGCTCGATCGCTTTGTCGAACTTCTCCACCGCATCCTCGAAGCGGCCTTGGTCTAAGAGCAGTTCACCGCTGCATCGCAATTCAGCGGGGTTAGAGACGCGCAGGATGCAGTACGCACTAGTAGTTGCTCGGCTCGCTCCTGTTGGGGAACTGACGCAGCGTGCGACGGAACGTCGCCATGCTCTTAGCAAGGTCGCCCATCTTGTACTGCGCGACGGCAAGCTGAATGTGACTGAACACAAACGTGTCGTCGAGCTCCGAGCTCTTGGTATAGTTCGTCGCCGCGTCCGCGAATTCGTTCATGATGAACAGAACTGTCCGCCCAGATGTCAATAAACCGGCAGCTGAGAAATAGAATATACGTACCTTGCCCACGATGGTAGTAGATGTCCGGGTCCTCGCTGTTGCTCGCAATTGCCTTCTCGAAGCACTCGAACGTCTGCTGCGGGTCGCCCTGCTCCATATGTACACTAGCGATCTTGACCAGACTTTGCGTAAAGCCCGGCACGAGCGCGACGGATTCCTCAAAGTCGACCTTGGCGCTGAGAATCTCACCCGTCAAGAACCTGTCCCACCGTCAGCCCGAAACGCCAGCAACGGAAGCAAAACTACGCACTTGAACGTTCCCCGCAAGTTCAAAGCTTCTGCGCGACTGCCATCCGACGAGATGCCCTGCTCGAGTGCCTCGTTGACAAAAGTCACTGCATGGGCGTAGTCCGAGGCATCGAGGGCCTGCAGGGCCAAAAGTAGAGTCTGGTCACCTTGACTGGGCTCTTCTGGGAGAGTGGGATGCGGGCCTGATGGATATCTATCGTTTAGTAAGAGTTAGGACAAAGCAATGAACCAAAACTTGCGGGGTCGGAAAGCCGCGAAGTACGCGGAGATGAAGGTATATGAGGGCAGTCTTGGTTGACGGTTCTGAGCGAGTATGTGTTAGCATGCAATAATTCAAGCTGGCAGACACATACCTCAATGATTTCCTTGGCCTTTTGTGCCGATAGAACCTTGAGCACGCGCTCCACCGAGTTTGCTGTGCCCTGGTTCTGGAAGCGATCAAGAATCGTGGCGGCAGTGAAATCCCTGAGCGCATCTTCCCACTTTTCGAGCCCCTCGTACGCCATCGCGCGCCTGTTGAGTGCCTTGAGGTATTTTTTGTCGAGGTTTAGTGCCGCGTTGCAGTCCTCTAGGACAAGATCGAATTTTGGCGGTGTCATGTTGATATAGCCTATCGTCATTCACGTGTAAATAATCTACGCGTACAGTTAGGCAGTGCACTTACAAGCTGCGCGGTTGCTGTAGAACACGGGTTCGCGGGGTGACAGCTGGACAGCACGCGTATAGAGGTCGGCGGCAGCGGTGAAGTCCCGGGCCTGGTACGCAGCGTTACCTTTTGTCTTGAAACTTGAGGCAATTTTGGCGCGTGTCTAGGATGTAGTGTCAGGATATGGAATTGCAAAAAACGGTTGTAATCGAAGGGAAGCAAGCAAGCTGAAGTGGGGATATATACGAGTTGGAGGATGGCTCACCTCCTCCGGGAGAGCGAGCACTTGCTCCGCGGACAATTTCTCGTAGTCGTCTTCAGCTACATGCAGCAATTGAGCTCAGCATGTCGTCAAAATACCGCAGCACGCACCAACATCCTCGACCGTCGCGCCATCCTGCTTGGGCTTCCGTTCCTCCAGTATGGGTCCGTCGGACTTCTTCTCCTTTTCTTTCGAGCTCTTGCGAGCACCACGGCTGCCCGTCTTCTTCTTCTTGAGCTTACCGTCAGCACCCTCGCCGTCTGGCTTGCGCGGCGCTGTTGATGTCGAAGCGTAGTACGCTACACCAGCTCCGGTGACGACCGCCGCCGCGGTCGCAATGAGGATGGCCTTCTTGTGCTCGCCGACAAAGTCCTGCACGCGCTCAAGCACGGAGGTTGATGCTGCGTCACTGGCGTTTATAGGTGCCATGTTAAGTGTCGAATTCGGCTTTTTGATGTCTTTGAACGACTATCTTTCGGCCGTGGAAGACGTGGGGGTTGAAGGCGGTCGGTAAGACTACTAGAGGACGCTGTGGATGTCCTGGAGAGGTGTCTAGTCACTGGTCAAGGGACAAATTTTGTTTCGGGTATAGATGGAGCGTCGTGGGAATGTTCGGCTTCGTCATCCACGACGCGTCCGCCTGGCTCCCGGCCAGGGGCGTTCCCAGTAGATTGATCAGGTCATAGGAAGATCTTGAAGAGAACACATAATGCAATTTCATGTAGAAAGAAAAAATTACGTAGAAATCGACAGGACATTCTCGCAATATTTTCAGCGTGCTCTTCGTCAAGTCCCCAACAAACGTATTGACAGCGAATTTCCAATTCTAGCTTTATTCCATGCCAGGTAATAATACAACTATTTTCCTTTCAGCAAGGCTACACCAACCTGTCAGTACTTAGAAGATGGGAACGAAGTACAAAACATAATGCTCACTGTTCTCCTTTTACATAGATGCCGCTTCGGAAAGTGCAAGGAGGATGCCAATAATTTCAAATTGTTGTGGGATGCGTCGGGGAGCGCGTTTCGGCCTGAGGCCCGTGGTATATGATGCCCAGCTAGTTGAGTAGGATGACTATAGAAGTCAGGTAGCAAAAAATGTGGGGGAATCTTCCATTCAGTCGCCAGACGAATCGCTCGTTCGGGGCGGCGAGCCCATCTGCGCTAGGGTATTCTCATGCTGTTCAATCTCCAGTCCCATCAGTGCTTCCGCTACTTGTGCACAGCTATCTTCAAGGTCGTCTATGTAGATGGCGCGCTGGGCGGCAGTGTCTTCAAGTACCAAAATACGCGCGTGAGCGTCCGATGCACCATCCTGTACCTCCGCCAGCCGTGCATTACTCACCTCAAGTTCCGCACGCGCCGCCTGCCCGCGGACCTCCGCTGCCTCCACCGCGCGCTCCAGCTCCGCGATTCGCGCGTCCTTCGCCTTGAGCTGGCGCACCGCCGCGTCCGCGCGCGTCTTGTGCCGCAACATCTTCTCCGTGCTGTCCTCGCGGCGCGCCCGGTGCGTCGCCAGCCGCGCGTCCTGGTCGAGATTCGCCGATTGGAGAGTGCGCACCGTTGCTTCGAGTGCCATCTTCTCGATAGCAACGCCCTTCAGTCGCGAGACGTGCGTCGTCAGGTGCACGATGCGCTCTTGCAGCGCGACGACCTCCAGTTGCAACCGCTTCACCTCGGCTTCGGCAGTGGGGACGCCGTCCACCGTAGTGGGGGAAGTCTCCACGGCGGGTGCAGGCTCCACGGCGGTATGCTGCGCGGCGACCTGTTCCAAATGCACGATCCTCTGGCGCAGGCGCTTGATTTCGCGCGTCTTCTGCTTGCTATCCGCGTGCCATGCCTGGCGCTCTACCGAGAACTTGGCGCTCTCCTCTATACTCCGCTGCTGGCTGGTCGAAAGGATTAATTCGACCATCTTGTCGGCGGCCTGCTCGATCGCGGCGGAGGGGGAGCGTTTATACGGCGCTGCTGGCGGGGGTACCTTCGGGCTGCCGGAGCAGCGCGGCGGACAAATGGCTGACGTCGAGGCGCTCGTACTACGCGACTTGGATTCTGGTGCCGCTTCCTTTTGCGACGGGTTCGCGGGTTGGCTATCAGGAAGTGTACGGAAGTTTAGAGTGATGGGGAAAGCGGGGGTTTGCCGCTGGAAAAATGATGGCGGCGGAAGGTACGCTTCGCCCGCTTGAAGCATAGGAAAGGGACCAGCGAACGTCGGATGGATAGGCTGTGAGAATGGTGTGCATGGTATTACATGTTGACTGCTCCATTGTGAGGTTTGAGTATGCTGAGGTAGGAAATTCTGTTGGAGCGGCGCATGGGGAGGTCCAAATTTTGGCTGAGGAAAACCTGAAGGGCTCACGAATGGCGACCGATACGTGGCAGCAAATGATGTGGCATGTTGTTGCCTACCACTTGAAGATTGGGGAGTACCTGCGCGTGAACCTGGCTGCGAGCTGACCCTTGAGCCTGGTTGGGAATTTGGTAGCGACGAAGGCCTAGACGCCGATTGAGACATTGTCCCTTGAGGCACTTTGGAGCATACGGTACGCGATTCGAGCAACTTTGATATCTGAGAAGCCAAAGACAGTGGAATTTGCGGCCGCTGTTCTGACGCCGACCTTGAGACGCTCAAGGAACCGATTTCTTGACTGCTTATGACATCTTGAGTTGGCGGTGTGGGTTGTTTCATGATATCCACTTGACCTGTGAGCACTTCGCCACCTGTCGGGTCTGCGATACACATTTTTTGGACAAGCCCTTTGTTGAATGAGGGGTAGAAATCGCACCTGGAATAGTTTGCTCGCTCTCCTTTCCGGACGAGATCCCGCACGGCGGCGCACAAGTAGTCGGTCCTTCGGGTTGGACACCTGTTGTAGCAAGGAAAGCGCGTTCTAATGCTTGCAGTTCCGAGGCGCTTCGTTTCAGTCGTTTACAGGTTTGCGAGTCGTCTTCTCCCTCAGCTATGCTCTCATCATGCTTTCTCTTTGTTATTGTCGGAGAATTTTCTTCTTCCTCGTCCTTTATATTCATTTCTTCGTTCATTTTCGTCGTTCCTGGGTCGTTGTTCGAGTGCGTCGCTCCATTTTTTTCTGGTGCAGTCGTACTGTTGCTATTTACCTGCGGGGTGATTCCGCTGCCGTCGGTAACTGTTGTCGACGGATTGACAGAGAATAAGCCATGTTTATCTGGCCCAGGGCTGGCGGTCAATTGTACGCTCATCCGGCATGAAGGGAGAGAGGAGTGAAGAGAACCGTATCTAGCCCCTAAATTCCACAAATTTCAAAGATCAATTTGAAGTTTCCTAGAAGGGAAATAAATTCGGGATCCGCGATTTGTTGATGGCCCGTGCGAGCGCTTATGCATGTTTGCTTGCCGTACCACGCCGTACCTTCCTCCTTTTTTCAACATGCATGAACCTCAGCTCTCGGCAAAGTAATACGCACAGCGAGCGGACTTGCACCTTTTTAGTTCTGATAATTTCCTGACGGTAGGCTCAATGAATAATGTATATACAGCACCTACGCGGATAAAATCGTGACGCGCTTGGAGTTGGTCGGCCCTAAGTAAGTGATACCCAGTCCGGCGCTAGCGCAGCACCTCTTTCTTCAACCACTTTCATCAATTTCTTCGCTTTCGGCCCTGCGCCTTTGTTTCGCGGACAAGACCTCAAGGACTAAATGTCCGACCTACAACCATACAACCATTGCAAGTCCTTATGCCAGTGGATGCGAATTACTCGGCTCGCGGCGCCAGCACATTTGGTTCCATCTTGCGTCCGAAGTCGGACACTGGGCAGCATGAAGGTGGGATAGAGGTCCTCAGGGAAACAACTTGATTCTGAGTGACCACCTAGTTGCCGTTGATATGAACACGACCTCCAAGCTCGCCACATTCATCGGCGCAAGATGAAAACGTTTTCTCTAAGTTCGGTGATACCTTCCCCAAAAGCCTTGTTTGACGCACATCATGACCGCATATAATTCCTTCCCGGCTTATTTTATCTAGCGTACTGCAGGAAACATCCTCTATCCTCTTCTCGATCGAGTTCCCAGATCCTAGCGCTCTCAAACTGTCCCCACAAACTCGTGTAGCCTCCTTATCTATCAGAACCACTGTAGCTCGTACTCCAATGCCGTACGTAAATTTTTCTTCTATTCCCAAATTGTTTCTATCATTGCCTCGACTCCGCCTCAGAGTATTTCCTCTTCCATGGGTATTCACACTGTTTAGATTCAGTGAACATCTCCAAATTCTTCTACCATCCATATTTTCGACTTCGAGCCGATATCTACCAATCAGCACACGAGCCATTCAAATGGGGAGGAGCGTGAACGCAACACGCGATTTCAACGTGGACGCGTTATCAGTGCTGCAAATAAAGTCGGCCGAGGATGCGAATCGATTGCAGTTATCGATGGGTCGATCGTGAAAAGCGCGAAGCAGCTTCATACACGTTGAGAAATAGACGTGGAATAGAGTGCACGTCTAATACCTCAATTTGACCTCAATCCACAGCGGAAGCCGGAATAGGCTCGGTTCCGTGCCGATATTTGGCACGAGGATGAGATGCAGACAACAGATAAGATCCAGATATTGATCGTCAGCTAAAGTTAACAACTCCTGATCCTCGACGTCCATCATGAACGCCTCGCCCCTCTCTCGTATACCTCCATCGTCTTAAACTAGAGGCATTCTACGGGTAGGAGACATTTTTAAGACTCCCCGATAGTCGCTGATCGTTCCTGATCCCTAGATTTCTGCTTATACGAACCGGAACGGAGGTGCTTCGAATCGACTTCGAATAACTACACACCCGAGTCTACCCAGGTTTTCAGCAACCAATCCCTGTGGATGTTTGAGGCGAATTATACCACAAATCACATATTGGTCACAGGTTCCCACCACCTCTCCCGCCCTAATTCCCGCGACTTGTAATTTCCACAGAATTTACCATGAAGCCATCAACCAACATCTCATCGTCGCATGGGCCGTCCGGACGATTGCCAATTGAACTTCTTTCAGAGATCTTCTTACTCTGCGTTGACGACAGCGTGGATGCACGGAATACCATCCACATCCCGCTCCTCCTCTCCAACATCTGCTCGCAATGGCGTGCCGCTGCCATCGCCAACCCCAAGCTCTGGGCCCGCCTATTCATTGAGCTCTCCGGTAACGCCTCCGCGGCCGATATCGCCCTCGTATCTACTTGGCTCGCGCGCTCCGCCGCGTGCCCACTCACCGTCTACGTGTTCTGGGAGGAGGCGCCATTCGCGGACACTCACGCTGTTCTCGAGAAGCTGATGGACCACTCAGAGCGATGGCGGACCATGTTCTTCTACCTCCCGTATCGCGCTTTCAAGTCGTTCAACCGCATCCGAAAACGGCTGCCGATGCTTACCGATCTCAGCCTTGGGACCGACGACGACGTCGTCCCGGGCGGCCTCAACATGTTCGAAATCGCGCCTAGTCTGCGCTCGCTCGAGTGCGTCAATTTCTCGCCCACCGTGCTGCGCTTCCCGTGGAGCCAGCTGCAGGACATGCCGCTGCTTTCCGGGAACATCGTCGACTGCCTGGAAGTGCTCGCGCGTGGGACAAGCCTCACCAAGATGAGTGTCGTGTTCGTCGAAGGCGGGCCCGCGGTCCCGGGATCGCCGAATACGATCTACCCGTATGTGTGCCACAAGCACCTGACGTGCCTCACGATTATGACACCGCCCTGGAACGAGTCCGTTGAACTCGCCGCGCTCTTCCCGCACCTCACACTGCCACACCTCGAGACACTCACGATCTGCAACGTAAACTCGACATTTGGCGACGCGTTCACGCAGTTTCTGGCACGGCTGCCGACACTCAAAACGCTGCACCTGCGCAAGACCGCGCTGCCGGACGACCAGCTCGTGGAAGGCCTGAAGCACCTCTCGTCGCTCACGAGCCTCATCGTGCTCTCCGCCGCGCCGCCCTCGCGCCTCGTTGCCCTGAACGGCGCGGACACGCAGCCCGAGCTCACCGTCACGCGCTACCTCCTCGAAGCGCTCACGCGCAACTTCTTCTCGAACGACGCCATGGACGGCATGCTGCTCCCGCGCCTGCAAAAGCTCGAGCTCACCGTCAGCGCGACGGCCGCGCGTGAGCTCGACACGTTCGTCGACATGCTGCAGTCGCGCCTGCGCGACGACGACGGCCTCGCGCGCCTCGAACACGTGCGCGTGCGCCCGTCCGTGCACCTCAACGACGAGTTCGTGATACGCCTCGTCGAGCTGCGTGACCTCGGGCTTGACGTGCAGGTGGAGAGCACGGATGCGGAGGCGCGCATATGATGGCCCTTACGACCCAATAATGACTTCCGCATCCACCACTCCGTTCATTCAGCACCCATATGCATTCCTCTAAGTATAACTAGTAGTTAGTCGTAGTCTATCCCGTCTTCGGTATCGTGTTATTGTTCCACCTGCATGAAATATGTATATTAGCATTTCATAGAACCCATTAGATTCACGCATCCATATAGCCGTGAAAAACTGCCATCATAATACACGAGTCCTGCGTGTCAAGAAAAAGAACGCGAGAACATGAATGTGAAGGCATACATGGCATGTGACGAGGCGGGACCTGATATCTACACAACAAGTGACTGTCCGACCTGCAAGAGGATGCATCCACCAATATAAAATTGCGCATACAGAGATGGGTCGTCTGTCTATAAAATAATGGTATCCGTATGCACTCCATCCACTCAATATGCGCTCCTTTAGGTATAATGAATCGTAGCTTAACCCGTCTTTGGTTTCGTGTTATTGTTCCACCTGCATAAGTTGTTTAGGTTAGTACCCCCCAAAATGCCTAGATTAGCGTATCTGTACGTACAAGTCCATGAAGAACTGCCACAGCACAGTGAACATGAGCCCTTGCAGCCCGTTCGCCAGAATACGCGTCTTGAGGCCGCGCCCAAAGAGCCCCTTGACGCCATCAACCGCAATGACCGCGCGCGCTGCCGCGAGGTACCCGATCCGAGTCTCGTTTACCTGCCTGTAGGTCTTAAGCACGCGCAGCGAGTTCGAGGTGGTATCGGAGATGACAGAGGCGGCGAAGCCGATGATGGCCCCTCTACAGAGCTTCTCGAACACGCTGTGTGGTAGTGGCAGGTTTTCATTCAGATAGTTGTACGTCGCAAACCACTGTAATTTTGGTTAGATAACAACGTACTATCAGTGAAGCTAGATCGTACCGGGTAGTGTCCAACGAACGTGGCCGCAGCGGTGGCGAGGGCGCCATACCACAGGGAGCCAATGCCATATTGCTTGACCTGTGTCTATTATTAGATGGGATATAATCGTAAAATAGGACCACGTACGCGTGCTTTCAAGATCACCACTCCTGGCTTGCCCTGCGTCTGCAGCGTCGTCTTAATGGTGTCGATTGGCGTTAGCACCATCCTGAACGTCGCCGCGGCCACAGACGAGAAGATCGTCTTGACGGTGAATGGAAGTTCCTTCATGTACGGGTTCGAATTGAGCAGGGCGATAATCCCCGCATTGGCGGCGGTGTCGCCGAAACGTGATACGGGGCCTTGCACCAGAGCAGCAGTGAGTCCCTGGTAATACCGCGACCAGCCGCCGTCCGCGTAGAGCGTACGCGCTGCCCGGGTCGTCGTCATCCCGTAGCGATATTGGAAGTTCATGACCGTCCGCAGAGGCTGCGCAATGTCGTCAGAAGGTAAGCAGATCCAGGTGGCAGCTCACGTACCATCAGCGTCAGGACCTGCAGCACCATCGCTAATCATCGACAGTCAGCTACTGGAAGCAATCCCAATCAGTAGACGCACCTGCCGCCCCACTCAGACCGCCACCGAGAGCTTTCTTCAACGCGCCGATAAGGTCGAACTGGACAACGTCAGAGCTTAAATTGCACGCTAACCAAATGCGCGACGCACTTCCTTCTCCCCGGAGTCGATGAACCCCTTGATAAGCAACGATAGCGCTATCAAGCCTGCGAGGATCACGCAGCCGTAGAACGCGTACGCGCGCCAGTCTAGATCATCCGCCTTCGGAGGTGCGGTGGCATTCGTGTCGGCCAGTTGCTCATGGACGTTGTCCGCCGACTGTGGCTCCGAATCGGTAGTTCTTGGGAGCAGTGGCTGCCGTTCGTCGCTGGCGCTGGTTGCAGTCATGGTGGTCGTCGATGAAGAAGCCGGATGCTACCCGGAGGCGTGGACAACGTCATGACCAATCCGTATGGCGCAAGTTAAATAGTAAGCTGCTGTAAGAATATGTGGGGAAAGTATTACTCATAAGGGTGCTGTAGCCCGCCGTTTGGCTGTCGCCGGGAATGCGGCGATCGGGCAGATGCGAACGGGCTGGATGGACGCACGGGCGAAACATATGACATTATTTATCGGCAAAAATTCACACACGCTACACACTAGCAGACACCATCAATGATGCCCATCATTTGGTCACTAAAACATTGTACATCTATTGCTGCTACTACCTAACGAGAGGTCTGAACAGTACCTTTAGCCCTTAACTTAAGCATTATCTTATCCTTTAGTATATCAAGGAAACATCTGACTGGGCCGGCGTTTCTGACCCACCTTGAAGACCGGCTTTTGCCGAGAGCCCAAAGTGGCGCCAAGCGCGCACGCCATGGCACGTGCAACGTCGCGTCCACGCGTCCGGTTCCGCATACCATATTTTATCTAAGCGGGCTGCAGCTCACCCGATCTCGAGTCGGGAAGAATATTATATGATACACAAGTAACAGAGAAAGAATCATATTTTAATTAAACAGAAGACGCACAAGCATGGCTACTCTAGGTAATTATGATGAAACTTTTGTCATAATAGATCAAGAAAATCTACTTGAAGATGAAGTGAGAGACAATGCACGACCTGCGTTTGATCTGTGTAATATTCTCATGCCTCCTCAATTTGAATGCCTTCAACATGTATCTTCTATATTCTCTAGAAATACCACCTGTGTATCTAGTACCTTACAGATATGCTCGTGCAATCCAGTGCGACAAGCCGTCACCACATTGTCACGCGCATGCGCTGTTCCCACTTCCACTGTGCGGCGCGTAYGCTTTTRGTACGCTTTCTGGCTGTAGAATCGCACACARGGCTGCGCTTTGAGTGCTCTTGATTCTTCCCACACAGGGAGGTGGATAAACGAGGCAAGGATGGCGCAGCATCATAAGGTTGATGCGCYTAGCCATGGTGCRCATGYTCGGTGACCTGTTTTATTCAAGGAAGAGATGGTAAGCTGAGAAGAAGGAAATACAAACATTRATATTTGATACTGTGTCTAGYTATTCTCCAAAAARATTAATCTCTATCTGAACACATTTACATGCCCTGCCTTCGATACTGACTTGCTGCTTACTCCCTGACCACATGAAAGAAAGCTTTTGCAAATTATTTTGAACAATATACTCATTCAAAATCTGTTATTCTGACTCCGATGAGTTCTGATATTGTTTAATGCCTCCCCAGTACTTTCTTGCGCAGACACGTGGGTCAATCCAAGAGGGCGACATCGAGGCGCCGGCTTCGAACATACCATCACGCTGCACTAAAGTGCAATGGCGAAGGTTCCCTCAAGGTTCCCTCTCTTCAAATGTGCAGAACTACTGTAGCGGACATCATTTTTTATCTCAGAAAACATATTGTTCTGTAAGCTGTTCCCTAAACTACCGGTGCGCCGTGCCACCCTCGCCCTTCACAGTACCGCGCAAGATGCGTCCGAATCCGCTGGCCTGCCGTCGGCAATATTGAAAAACCGCTTCGGCAAAGCGGCACATCTTACGATAAGTCAAACAAGGACAGTCACGTGTAATGTAAGTAAGTGTTAGCAGCTAACATGTGTGTTTCGGTGTTTGAAAGTATATTAATTGCCGAAAAATGATCTCATAGAAACACAAGCTTGGCCAAAACCACATCGCTTCAAGCTTCAAGTACATAACAGCAACCAGCTATCTTGGCCCGGCGATGTTCGCAACCCCTAGGCTGCGCCCCTCGGCCCCTAAATTCTGTATCTGACTTTCATCTGCGACAGGCTGTCACAGGCATCTCTCAGAAGGGAAAACCTGACAACATGAACTTGAATTATTCTTGAAAGGTGGACTTTCGAATATCTGTATGCCAACGACGAAATCAATCGGAAACGACTCTAGACGGAGCTCTTTCAAAGCTGCAGAGTACTCAGACTCGACGCAGACGAAAATACTAAGGCGACCGGCGACACGTACATTTTGGTTTCACGAGTCATCGACATCACGGATCTTCGCTCCTATCGTGGCTAAAGATCTTCCATATCTGATATAGTCGAGATGGTTATCCATACATCGCGCAAGATTTTGCTCTTCTGACTCATATCATCGTCTCTTGCTTCCAACAACCATGAGCCAAGTTGAAGGTCTTCATGATGCCAACTTCTGCTATCCTCTTCCAGCTAGCTTGGAGAGTGAACGCGTTGCTCTAACACCTTTCATCGTGCGTCGCCAGCAGACATTCCATCGTAAACTCGGCTGACTACCAGTTCATCCAAAGCCTGCAGAGCACGCTCAGCTTTTCATCGACGAAGCGCGTCCGTTTCCAGAGCTATTCAAATACCTCCCGTTCGGACCCTTCTCGGATGCTGCGGACTTCACCACCAACCACTTTGACCCTGTCGTACGCGACAATAAAGGCAACGTCCTCTTTGCCATCTACGACAAGACGCGCGCCGCACCACGCGCTCAGCGCGACGCAGGAATGGCTACCCCTCAGGGAAAATTTGCCGGGATCATAGGCTGCATCAAGTCGTCGCCCGAAAACCTAGTGACCGAAATTGGATGCATCGTAATTCTCCCGGCGTTCCAGCGCACGCATGTCGCGTCAAACGCCGTCGGCATCCTGTTGCACTACGCGCTGGACACCGCTCCGGATGGACTAGGTCTTCGCCGCGTTGTCTGGCAGGCGAACGAGCTTAATGTGCCCAGCGTGTGCCTCGCGCAGCGGATGGGCTTCGTTCTGGAAGGCATCCTGCGTTGGGACCGTGTCTTGCCGGCCGGGAGGCCGGGAAATGGGATCGATCTCCGGGACGGGGACCCGCGCACGAAGTGTCCCGGCAGGAATACAGCGATGCTCGGTCTGACTTGGGATGACTGGGAGCACGAATGGAGGGAGAAGGTGAACGAGATCATGGCTAGGATGTCGACGCCATAGAGAAAATATAGATTCTGATCCCCGTGTTAGATATGAACATTAGGAACATGTTCGAATAGCTAAATCGGTGATCTTATTCTCTGTGTGTGCCTCGGGACAGAATGATCATCCTTTTGTTGCATCATTATGCTGATGCCATTTTAATCACGAATATCATCTGGTCCTATTCCACAATTTGCCCTAACCTTTATAATCTCCTGCAGTGTTCTTGTTTTGTTCATGGTCCTCTTACATATGTACATTTTGGGGAGCCTGAGGGTCGTATTTGATTTGTTTCTCCCACCTGTCAGAATATTCTCAGAGAGCATCCTGACCTTTCAAACAAATGTTTCGATCGATTACACCTAGGTCTCCTGTGTATATATAGGGATGCGAGCGCCCAACTGTATCACATCATTCGTATTTTTGATACAACGGACGGTGGTTGGCACCGGTCTGCAGGCTTAGCTGCCTGGTAATCCATCTTGACTTTTTGGGTCTCTATCTCTTTCCGAGAAAAAACATCATTCGATAGAACATGATTGAGACGATGGGCCCACCTTCGATCTGATTCTTTACAAAGACCTGGGTTTTGTCTTTGTTCCAGAATCCAGCTTCTGGATGATTTACACTTGTATTTTTGCGGACGACAAGGCGACACTGCATCATGATCCAAAATGCTTCGAAGCCTTAGCTCCTTGTAATACTAAGATGATCCTACAGTCTTGAGTGTAAGAATGATAGTTACGAAGGACCAGCTATGAAGGACCGTTTTTTTTGTAAAACATATTCGGTGGCATGGTGTGCATACAGAATCGTTGAGTTATTCTGGAATATCAATCCTCGAAGCCCGTGGGTGAGACGTATAATTACATATCACCCAGTATTCTCGTTACATTTTTTACAGGTTGAATCTGTCAAATAGCTAGTGACGGTGTATCTGTCGGATATCTAAATATGAATAGAGTCTTTCCCCTATACCTCTACACCGACTTACTTTCTTGCACACTCGAATCATTGTAACGCTAATTACGCCGACGCACCTGAAAATCCGAGTCCCCAGAGCGACTATACTTGTGGCATGAGCTACTCACAAATGCTCTGTTGGCCTGCTTTGTGTTCCCGTACAACCGATCTACATACAATTGGACTTGAGTCAGTTGAATGACGGTATTATCATTTGATATCTAACAAACACACTGGTTCTTGAGCCTGAGCGCGGCGACAGTACTTAGCACAAAGTGGTATCCTGCATGCATGTCAGTGCTGCGCTTGTTACAATCAACTGCAGTGCTATGCACTACAAACATAAGTATGCATTTTGTAACCTTGTAAGTAGTTGTAATCTGAAGTGGTAGACCAGGTCGCGCCTGGAGCCTGGTGCCGGTTTAATTGAAGCTTCATCGAAGCTTCATCAGCCAGCTCAACTTGAAAGCTCCATCATCAGCGCTGGTCTCATGGTCGCCGAAACCCTGGCAACAAGGAATAATTTCCTTATCTAGACACGTATTCCCCAAGCTCTAGCGTGCCGGCGGTGCCGCACGCACATTGAGAAGCCGGAAATGGGCACGGTCTTCGACGTGGACAAGGATAATTGACCCTCTTGCATATTAACGGCGTGGATACTTATGCGGTGAACCTCCATTAGATCCATCAGGACGCGGTTTTTCAACCAAATCTTGCTCCATCCAAAACCACAAATGCGATATACATAATCAGTATTGCTGTACAACAGCATGCCATCTGTTCGCATGCTGCCATCGGTAGCTCACGCGATTGAAAGCCTGCCACATAAATAATGTACTGATAAGCACAAGTGTATAAAAATACAGTGCCAATCGCGACGGCTTACCCTTCAATAAGCTGGGTATGTTATCTGCCATGGCAGATAACATGGTCATGTGCACTTTCCCACGCATGTTACCTGCCATGTTATCTGCCATGACCACATCTTAGGCTCCCATCTCGTAGACTTACTGCTTGTTGTACCCTTCAAAAAATATAAATACCTTCACTTCTTGTCTATTTTACTTTCTATGCCATTAAAATCATATTGCATCAACAAGATAAATAAATTATCTGTCTCCAACTCACCTCATGTAATATTAGTATATCATGCAATGATATTATTGTTTGCAGTCCACAGAGTGTAATGCCATGAATCCTGAAAAATTTCACGCATTAAACTAAGCTGTTTCTAAGACAAATACTCAAAATTATAGTCAAAATCTTGTTGCAAGTATTTAACTGAATATGCACATTGCATGCAGGTAGGTTGGATAAAGTGCAGAGCTTAGACTCGGGATAGATATGTGCACTTGTAAATTTGCATATTCCTTACTGCTTTAACATGGCATTGAATACTGTGGTGCAAAAATTTACTGAACCTGTCAGTGTTTGCGGAATTTAATGTAATTTCAAAGATGAAGGTCTGGATGGTAGTAATGATTATATTTGAAGATATTCTGCAGCCTGAATAGTCCCTTACCTTGGCTGTGACTCTGCAGGCTCTCAGCAGTAAAAACATCAATAAAGCAAGGAAATTGTACTGTATGACAATAAACAAAAAAGATTACGTGCGGCAGGGATTGAACTCTCTCGTTTCCTCTTTTGGATACCCAGCCTATTGAAGGGAGAACCCGCGACTACGAAGCGCCAAGAGTCCATGGATGGATTTTAAAATCTGGGCTTTGACGGATCGATTCTCGCCATCGACCATTGATTAATTGATTTCTTGAGCTGGTCACTGGTGGGAACATATCATGTGACTTTTCCATCTGAATATCGGAGGACATTTTACAGATGAGTGCGCGAAATCTGCGCCTCTTGATAGAATATTGTATCGACTTTACTAATAGATGTATATGTACTAGATGTATCCTAAATAATTGTTTTCGTAACATTTTTTGGTTTGCATGGCAGTAGACAAGGCATAAGTATCTTTATTGGCGTGTTTCCATTGATCATGTGACCTATTGCGTGATTCATTTCAAGACRCGAAGAGATTTACCAATCTTGGAAAAAATCTTATCCCAATCTTATCCTTCCCATCTTCCATYGCTTTTCACTCGGACAAACTATTTCATGGCTGAATTCACTGCTGGATCTAACTCTGTCCCATGTGGAGGGGAAGATAATGAGAAGAATGGATGTCAGGAAATCTTTCCAAGGAACACRGCGGATATGTGCCAAAAATGCAAAAAGCTGAACGCTGTGGGCGTCTCAGAGGCTGATATAAAGAACATGGAGAATGTAAGTTTTCTACTTTCTTTTTATTCAAGTTTATTTATTGCTTTGTCTCTTTCTCAAGTTCATTGTTTGTTCACAATGCGGAATTTGCGGAAGGAATATTGCGAATCCCTGTGGTACTTGTCGTCGTAAAGGTAAGCCTTTCTTGATAGCATGATATGAATGGTCTTAATACCCTCCAGATGCAGAGGAATCTGGAGTTCTTGATAGCTCTAAGAAAGCTGC